>JABCMJ010051512.1:0-18974 GCA_014822125.1 Arbutus unedo | reverse complement strand
GGATTATTTGGCTAGCGGGTTGAAGATGCTCTTACTTGGCTACGACTTTAGCCTGTTGTCCATCTTACCCGCCTTTAGATTCCTCTGCTTCACCAACTCTTGGATCCTTTTGAATTTATTATTTCATCAGTATAACTATGTCTTTTGTTTTATATGGGATTAAAGTATCTTGTAGAAATCTTGCCATTGTAACAGAAAAATGAAGAAAAAAGAAGGGTTGCATAAAAGATAGAGCAATTAAAAAGCTTCCATAGTAGTTCCATTCATTTGCATATAATTTAGGAAGCGTTTGGATCATTAATTTACATGTGGGGTCATTCATGAATTGTAACAATTTTTTTGCTCCATAGAGGGGTGGAGGTTGGGACTGCCTAACTAACTCACGTCAATATGCCATAGAAATTCTGGACCTGCCGGCAGGCCCGAAAAGGATCACTCACTTGTAGGTTTCTACCAAAGAGTTCGCCGTTAAAAGCATCATTCACATGACATCTGGTTCCCAAAGATCCTACCGCGAGCAGATTTGAACCTGCGACTGCGTAGGAAAGAGAGAATCCTAAACGCCAACTGCTTTGCCAACTCGCAGAAGAACGAATCGAATAAGTTAAACCCTAAACTCCAGTTACAATGAAAGCATTCATATGTTATAGAACATAACAGAGAGAACTTGTCACATAAAGTATCAGAACCAGAGATTTCCATCTGCTCTATTCTGAGCTAGGAATCAAGAAAAAACACAGCCCACCTTCTCTCTTTCTCTCTCTAGCAAGAAAACAGTTACAGACCTTTGACAACGGTACAACATGCAAATGACAGTAACCAAAAATCTAAATAGCCAGTGGCCCCACGAAATCAGCTGTAGTAAGTGTCTCTCATATCAAGCCTAAACAGACACCTAAGAGCATATTCATAGAAGAATGCACTGGGAAATAATAAGAAGAAGAACTACACGTATTTTCCTCTATACTTGGGCTTCGAATCCTTACCAAGTTTAGCAAAACCTTCCCCAGCTGGATGAGAATCGACAGGGCTAAAAACCGCAGAACGAAGATTGCCATCTTCTAACCATTTCAGATGATTTTCCTTAAATTCCAAATGTTGGATTCGTGCTGACTCAGCAATTTCTTCGGTGTAGGGCCCAATCTTCACCATGGTGAGTAATACGCGGCTGTAACGTAAGCTCAGGATCTGTTCACAAGCGGCAACTAATTTGAAACAAGGGTGTTCTGGGAAATTGGTGTCAATCGTATCGTCTTCTCTCAGTACAGGGTAGAAGAACACGAGGCGCCCACCCATCACAAGCATTTGAGCAGCTAGGTTAAGCAAATCATGCACGCATTCAGCTAAGCAGTAACCGGCGGTTGATGGTATGTGGTCTGTTCTCTTGTCGTCGGGAACGGTGTAGGGACCAACAACCCCTTTCAACAGTTTGCGACCACCAGATTTGCGACCCCCGGCACGGACCCCATAAGGAGGGTCACATATTATGGCATCAAACACCTTACAGAAAATGGTAAAAGTATTTAAAACCAAATCAGAAGCCAGAGCAAAAGAACTATCAAAAGAAGAAAAGAATATGACAAAATTTGGAAGCAAATATAACTAACAAAGCAGTGAGATAATACAAAGCAGATAACATCGGAACGAATGAAAAGGATGTTTTTCTCTCTTATCAAATATTTGTTGTCATTATGATCTCCATTATAAACTCTAAATGTACCCATGAAGCTAAAAACTCAGGGCACATATCGAGTCGTGATCACAACAAACTCATTTCAAGGCACTAGCTTTAATATAGGGTCAATTCCTACACCCGACACTGCTGTCCAAGTCCTGAAATCTGGTTGTTCATAAAAAACACCCAGTCAGGATTTCATAATACACTTAATATCGAAGTTAAAATTATAAAACAGACTGGAACTGCCTAAGTTTGAAGCAGCCAGTGGAGATTTTCAAACATAAGCAGAAACTTTTAACAGCATGGGAAACCTAGGAAAAGAGGACAATCTACACTCGCAACGAAATCTTCAGGTTCAAGGGGACACCTTAACAGTATAAACATTAAAAGGAATACTGCAAATATGCCACGTGAACAAAATGTTTCCAATCTCAATTGTAATGAACAAAAAGTTACCTCTTTTAACCCAGGACGCCAAGGAGGAAGGTTATTGTCTGCCCTTAAGAGACCAAGTGGCATTGGTAATCCATACTGCATTACAGCATGGACACTATGCAATTCAGTGAAGCTAGCACAGGGATAGACATATGAATGGGCAGTTCTAAAATATAATATTAATACCACCAACCGAGTCAACAACCAGCCAAAATTACAGACAGATCACCACAGAAATATATCCAATGGAATGTAGCGCATTCACCTGCTTGAAATTGCTCCAAACATTGCAGTTAGGTCCACGGCCATCACGTACTACTCTAATGTCAATGTCTGCACCCTGAAGAATTTACATCAGTAGATATGACAGAAACTAATCTGCATGTATTCATCCTACAAGTTTTCCAAAAGCATAAATTCCAGGTGTAGAATATGTACATACTGACTAAGAGTTTCAACGGCAGGGCATAAAAATGCGAACCATGGTCATTGCTCCAAAATGAGCAGCAGAAACAAGAATGCTCCCAGTGCCGACAAACGGATCATATACAAGTTTCCCTGGTGCGGCCAACGCTTGGTTAGCCATCAGAAAAGCCATTTCTGCGTCCATGGCCGTGGGGCCAAGATATGTACGACTTTTCAACTGATAGGTGGGCAAGAGCTTCCTATCAGCAGTTCCCACCTCTCGACCAAAAAATATTCTCTTTTGGTGAACCGGTGGAAGCCCATTATTACTACCATAATCATCAGTTTCCAGTAGCCAGAACTTGTGATCCGGATTTCTTAAATTAACTCGACCCTGAAACAAATTGACATGGTCACAACCAACTTGAATACATTAAAAATTATACCTCTTGAAGCTTGACCGACGTAAGTTGAAAAGTTACAGGAAATATTAATTAGTGAATGTGTACTCTGAAACTTCATCTCAAATTTGATGAAATAGATTCCTGGTTGAAATAGCAGTGTAACCACGAAGTTGCAAAAACAAATGCCAAAATTCCTAAAAAATTAAGCAATTGATGGCTCAAAGAAGCATAATCCAAGCAAATAGTGTCAAATAAACCAACAACCAAGAAAGGATGAAGAAAACGCGGATGACATTGTAAAGGTAAGCAGCAATAAAGGCAGCTTCATGAGCATGATTGCACATGACAAGTAACGTTTGTCCTCCTCTGTTGCTTGGCAACTAATAAACCTAAGACGTTCCTCAAATCCCAATCACTTTACCATGAATATGTTCAGGAGCCAAATATCCTTTCGTGTATATATGTATTTCCTTTAAGCTGATCCGCCAACTAAAACGGCCTCTTGAATATAAAACATTGTTTCTGTCAGCCATTTCGCCGTGTGAAGTACATTGAGATTGATCAATACAAGCATTACTCAAACTAAGGGGAAAAAAAACCAATGTCCACTATTGTAGCTATATATTTAATTATTTGGGAAAAAGTGTAGTTTGATCTTAAGCAACCAATAATTGGAAACGGAACTTTTTGATTAGCAAACGAATGGAGAAGAAAATATATCCTTGATTTTACAGTTTCAATCAATGTTTCAAATGTTCTCTTAACACTTGGACGATGGAATCTGTATTAGGAACTCTATTTATCTCTGCAGAAATGTCAAAATATTCATTTATGCATAAAAAAAAGATATCAACAAATTGACAACATCATTAATTTCATAATACTTCGTGTTACCAGCATGCTATTTGATGATAAGCTAGTAAAAGATCAAGATATCTACACACGATTTAGCATCATTGCTAATAAATATATGTGGTCATGTGCTTAAAAGGCCATACATAAAATTTCATCTTTTCTATTTTTGAAAATGCCATATACGAGCTTTCGTCCTTTAAAAACTTTCTGGAATTCCCATTATCTCGATTACAAGCAAAAGTTCAAGTGAATGTAGAATAGAGGAGGCAACAGGCTGCACATTCTGCAAGAGAAAGCATAGTAGGTGCTAAGTGCTTGGACACTCGTGCATTTTCAGGTGGAATGCAGGCACTACAGTGAATTTCGTATATTTTGTTTTGCAGCTACTCGAGCCTCCTCCAAAGTTCAAACCAAAGAAAAATGGAAGAAGGAATCAAACCTTGAAAGGGATGTAAGAGAAACCCCGAATGCGATCATTTTGCTCCTTGAGGCTCATGACCTTCCCAAAGCTATCAACAGTAATCTTGAATGTGCTTTCAGAAGTCAAGTATGGCAACTTCTGCTCATCTGGGTATGCTTTTATAGCCTCTTCCAGCTCCTCGTAAGTACTTCCTTCTCCCCAAAGTTCATAAACTCCCTTCACAAGTATACCTGAGATATCTGAAGTCAGAAAGGATGCAATTGGTATTCGCCAAATGCTATAAAGAAACATTCTTGTGGGATTGTTCTGTGTAAGTTCAATGGCATAAAGACTCCGAGATAAACTTAAAACTTCAGCATGAATCAATATCAAGCAAAAGCAAATGTGTTTCATTGTCCAGAGAATACTTGAATACAAACCATACATTCTTTCATATCTCCAAAACTGGATCAATGTTGTACATTAGAAACTACCCACACGTCGCGCAAACACTGAATTATATAAAAACACAGGCTAAAATATTGGTGTTTAGTGGACCAACTCCTGGTCTGTAAAAAATTAAAAGATATTGTATCATGTCAAACATTAGCCTGTCAAATCAGGAGGGATTGCAAAGTCTTACAAGTCCACATCAAGCAAAAGAATAAAAAGAACGCCGAAGTCTTTGCCCTCAAATACTTCGTTTCAACGTTATCTCCTAGAACAAGAGGTGTTACATTCCAAACAGGAGACAGCAGTGACGAGTTTAGACTCAAACTGTTCAGCATATATTCCAATATGGAACCTCAAATTGTACTTCTCTAGGAAACTGCCACAACCATAACGAAGATGCGCAGAAGAAGGCTACGGAATGGGTAGTATGACTTCAAAAAAGTACAAATTCAGCCAATAATTACCAAAGTGTGACCAAAGCTGTTCAGCATATATTCCAATATGGAACCTCAAATTGAACTTCACCAACAAACTGCCACAACCATAACGAAGATGCGCAGAAGAAGGCTAAGAAATGGGTAGTATGACTTTATGGAACCTCAAATTGTACTTCGCTAACAAACTGCCACAACCATACCGAAGATGTGCGGAAGAAGCCTAAGGAATGGACAGTATGACTTGAAAAAACTACAAATTCAGCCACCAATTTCAAAACTGTTACCAAACAACACATTCAAAAAATGCAAAAAATTCAAGCTAACAGCCACAATTCGAGATTTATCTTCCTCATTTACCCTAGCTTTTAGTTTATCACAAATCATGGATTGTGAAAAGAAAGCCCTAGCAAACAAAAGAAAGACCGACAATTTCCAGATCATTTCAGAACAATCAATACAATGATAACCCACCATACAACATCCAAAAAGGAGAAAAATAAAAAAATGGGTAGGACTCACTTCGGTTGGCGATTTTTCGGGCGATATCATCCGATGGAAGATTAACAAAGTGGAATGGAGAGTCTGGGTGGTGGTGCTGAGGGAGCCTCCACTGCAGTCCCTTCGTTTCCGGGTTCCCATTTTCACTGAAACAGTCACCGTCACTGCTATTGAATGCACCAAAGAGCTCGGCGAGTGATTCAACTTCGGGTTTTCGATAATCTAATAGTCTGTGGTAGAACACACATAGATACCACATAATTCCTCTCTGTGTTTTGGTCCCCGGAAATTTTGTCTTTTGCCTTTACCAAGAGGGGGGATGACTGAATTTGCTGTGCTATAATCAAATGTAGATATTACAACCGCCGGACATGAATGGTTGGCGGTGGTGGTGCGGGTCACCGGAGAGCTGCGGCGCTGGTAGATGGCGGCGAGGTAAGTAATGCAACCAAATGCCAAAACCCAGAACCCTTAACCCTCTGGGCCCGTCAATGGTCGCGACGTTTATGGTAAAAAGTTGGTTGATAAGCATTTTCCTGGCAAATATTACGCTCTTTACCCTCCAACTTTGACAACAGTTCCACTTTCACTATTTTTAATTTTAGATTTAGAGTCAAATTTCAATGCGCAGTGATACACACAGACTTAAGTGTATATATTTGGATATACATATATATATGTTTGAAATCTTTTAGGACACGTGAAGTTTTTATTATTTTATAAACTCTATGTACATTGAACGATTTCGAACACATCAGTATTTAAATTTGAATGTACAGACTTTCTCATAATTTATTACCACTCTTATCTTTTGTTAGAGTGTTGTGTGAGTTAGTTCTTTGGTTTTGATATTTCATGCATTTCAATTTTAGTATTTCCTTTTTTAAATACCTCATGTGTATTGAAATTGGTGGAAAATTAAAAAAAATTCAACAATATAGTTAGCGAATAATAAATTATACACGATTTTGACAGAAAAGTATGAAACTAAATGCATAAAAAATAAATACATCATCACGTATTTCTTGTATGCACACATTAATGTTACGTGTATATAATTTTTTTAAATTTCTACATTTTATAATCTAAGGGGCTGGCATAAAAAGTAGCCTTGACCAAGTGAAAAACACTACATTCAAATTTTTTTAGAAAAATGTCCAAAAAAAGAATAGAAGGAAGTAAGGATAGAGGGCAAATACCATTTGGACCACATCAAAAAAATGCAACAATTCAGGGACCATATTGATATTTTTCTAAGCATCAAATTGGGCCCATCTGCGAATTTTACATATATATCCCTGTGCCGGTTTAACTTTTCCTCCACAACATATCCTCATAATCTCATATATATCCCTGTGCCAGTATATATAATCTAGGGTTCCGTTCTTCGAAGAGACGCAACATTCACAGGAACCAATTTTTTGTATTCTCAGCTGGTATCTCTCTGTTCATGCTCTCTTTCGAACGCTTTATACTGTGAATTAGTATTCTTTTCGGTACATATTCGATAATCCGTTTTGCAGGACTATTCTTTCTCCTCGCATGATTTAGTGTGATTAGATCCATGTTTTTTGTTGGTATTTGATGTCTTTTTAGCTGATTTATGTTACATGTATCTGTTTTTGCTGTCGATTGCACGCTTCAGATCTGAACATGTGGATCAGACGTTGACTTTCGTTATGCTTGTTTGTTTTCGGTTTTTAGGTAGGCATTTGTATGATAATTAGAGAAAAATAGGAAATTTGGTACGAAAGACTATTATTTTATGGATTTATCCGAGAATTGCATGTGTGTGTAAAGATGGGATGATGGGCTGGTACTGATTTTATTGATTAAAAGGTACGGATTGAATATGAGGATGCAGATATTATTCAGGTTAGGAAATTGATTAATTTACCGCCTTGCACATTGTGCAGGACTCTGGTCTATGTTTCCCTTGTACAGTTCCTTGTTCCCTATTGCCTACTTTCCAACTGCTACAGTTGCTTAACCTGATCGCGTGACTTTTGAGAGGGAATATATTCTTAACTATCATTTGATAGCACCACTTTTCTGGAATGGGATGGTCGAAAATGATGGCGGGGTCACATATCTAAACTGTATTGAGTTTTGAATAATTTGTTTTCAAGTGGCCTATGTCACAATTGTTAAATAAGTCTTATCTGGATAACATCGATGCAATTATGGAAGGAGTTCAAAATGAAAAGCTGGTTTGAGGTGCTGCAGAAACACAATGGAATTGGTAAATTTGATGTGTAACTCTTCTTTTGGATGCTCATCAACGACTTCATTAGGTCCATTGATGGTTTATTTGTTGTGATGCCATATAGAGTAAACAACTACATTGTTAAGTGTACGCAACTCATTGATATTTTTCCTCATAGGATGTATTATTTTCTTCGTTATGGACTGGCTATAGACTATAGTTAATTCATTTGTAGGTTAATCGTTTGTTAGTTTCTTATTTTTCCATTTTTCTCCATATGGTGCATATCAAAGCTGTTTACAATGGTTATTGGTAACTTCTTGATTTCATTTGATTTTATTACGCCATGGGTTGGCCTTCTAGAAGTGATTTGGCATGTACTTCTTAAATGAACACATGTTTCCTATTGCCTTCGACTTCTTCACCAATCAGTAGTGCACTGGTAGAAGTTTAATAAATGGTGCTTCATGCTTGATATTTTTTCTTCTTCGGACAAGTTGAAAAGATGTCAGAAGAACTGGAGTATCGCTGTTTCATTGGTGGCCTCTCATGGTCAACGTCTGACAGAGGTCTGAAAGCTGCATTTGAAAAGTTTGGCCATCTTCAAGAGGCAAAGGTAGTAGCTGTTCCTTTTCATCAATATTGCTTCATTTTGAGATATAGTAAACATTTTCCTTTTCTTCTGTTGTTTTCTTGTTAAAATTACTTCCATTTATTTATTTAGAAAATATGCCATCTCCCTGTTTATATCACTACATGCATTATTTTGGATTATCAGTACAAGCAACTTTAGCGACTTTCCTTTTATTATCTCGTGTCTTGCCTTTTGTAAAAAGACTTCATCTTCTATTGCAGCACCTGGAGTGATGTCTATATGAACTTTCCCCACTTTCTTTGGTTTTTCTTATTTCTTTTGCCTTGGGCTTATCTTTTCCAGGTTATTACATGGTAAGTTTTTTGAAACCGTGCTGAGAGTGTGTTTTACGTTCTCTGTATAGGTTGCTGTTGACAAGTTTTCTGGACGTTCTCGTGGATTTGGGTTTGTCACCTTTGATGAGAAGAATGCAATGGAAGATGCCATTGAAGAGATGAATGGGATGGAACTAGATGGGCGAACTATAACAGTTGAGAAAGCTCAGCCTAACCAAGGATCCGGCAGAGATCGTGACGGTGATCGCCCCCGTGACCGTGACCGTGACCGTGGTCGTGAACGGGGCCGTGACCGTGACTATGGAGGTGGTCGCGGATCTGGTGGTGGAGAGTGCTTTAAGTGTGGCAAGCCAGGTCATTTTGCTAGGGAATGCCCTGGTGAAGGTGGTAGAGGTGACAGATATGGTGGCAGGGATGATAGGTATGGTGGCGGCGGCGGAGGCGGTGGAGGACGTTATGGTCCTGATAGGAATGGTGACCGGTCAGGGGGACGTAGCAGGGATTCAGGTGGTGGTGGGGGAGGTGATCGATATAGTCGTGACCGTTCTGGCCCATATGACCGCCGGAGTTCAGGAGGTTTCCGATCTTGATTAAATGACCACTCAAAATTATGGTAAGCAACATTCACTGAGCTTTTCAAATTGCGCATTCTTGAGGTTGAGGTGGTACTTATGGACCAACATTTGTGTTGTCTTGCAGCTGAAGAACTGGAGGACCCACAACGGCTCGATGCAAATGTTGGAACTTTCTTTTCACAGGATGTGTTCACTTCTTGATGTTTGGCTTGAAGAACTATGTAGTTGATCAATCTTTTGAAAGTGTGGATCTTGGCACCGATACTCTACTATTCTGTGTCCGTAAAATGTTCAATACCTTGATCTTCTGGGATCTTATGCTTGCTTGACATGTTCAAATCTGGTTTTACACTTTTAAATGCGATTATTGCTGCTGGACATCTGCTTTCTTGATTTTGCAATTACGAATGTCATTGTTGCTGCTGGGTTCGTAATGAGGTACTTGAATTGGCAGTTGCATATCTGGAAGGTTCTAGGGGACTAATGGTGAGAAGTTTGTCGGGTTCCATGATCAGATGACTGCTTGTTTTCAATTGGGTTAGAGTCTTATAAGTTTTATGCACTTTCGTGTTCTTCTAAACAACATTTCTTAACAAATACTTAACCGGGTAATTTACTTAGTTCCTTTGATCTATTTTCAAATTTTCCTTTTCATATGTTTGAAAATCTTCTATGATTACGCAATACAGTTTCATGCAATATTAATATTTTTAAACTTTTGGCAGGCTACTTGGCTAGTTATCGTCTTTTTGGACACATGGTTGGGTACTTTGTTGCTAATTGGATACGTTTATGCATTGTTAAAAATGAGAAATTTTTCGGGCAGCAACAATCCATTCGCCAGTATTACACCATTAGCCACACCTGAGTCCTGTCTTATGGAAGGCGCGGTGATGGAAAAGTTCTCATTCTTGTTAAGTATGAAGAGAGCTGCAACTGATGTCAATTGTTTTGTTATGGTTCTCTACTCTATGTCAAATTGCTCTGGGAGACGGTCCTTATTGTTCTCTGCTTGTGATGCTTGGTCTTTATTGCTGAGATCCAGATGACTTCTTATGTTCCTGGTGGTCAGCTGCTTGTTCATGTGTCCACTTGTGGTTCACAGTATCTGGTCCCTTCTCCCTCGAGGATGGTTTCATCCTTAAATTTTTTGTGGGGAGACAACTGCTACTTTCGAGTCATTGTAGTGTCTTTGAACGAACAAGATTCTACAGATGGTTCAAGAATTTTGCTTGTTTGTGGAGGAAATCATCCCTCTTTTTCTTTTCTTTTTTATTTCTAGGTTTTTCACATGTTGGGATATATCCGTGTGCTTTTGGTTATAGCAAGCTTTTGTTTTGCTCAATTTCTTGGCTTTTCTGTCCCTTCTTTCTTTTAAACTCTTCCATATTTATTGCTTTCTTGATGTAACTTTTGTTCACCGTAACTTTGTTGAATTCTAGTACACTTTAATATGGCCCATTTATGTTCATGATATTTCTAGCTTTTGCAACTTGAATGACAAGAAAGATGTTATGTAGGTGGTTCCGTAGTAGTCCTGCACTACTTTTTGTTTTAAAAGTGGCATTTGAATTATTTTTTTTCTACTTGCTCTGGAATGAGATTAGGATAATGTTTGCATAATCTTATTGTGATAATCTGATCCCATATCTTGGAAATTCAACAGTTCAATTTTCTAATATAGGGAGCTTTGATTGTTTTTTCTTTTTCATTTCTGATATTGTAATGGAGCTCAATGCCATCTGTGGACGGCTATGTTCTAGAGTCGGCCAAGAAGATCCAGGATCGTGATGTGTTTGGCCTGTTGTATAGTTTTATGGAGTACGTTGACATGTAGTTTATTTTGTGTGATTTTGTTTTTCTGGGTTACGTATGTTCTCTTCACTGTGTGGTATATGAGATCATGGCAGTTACAGATCTGTTGAGCTGTAGAAACTTGCGTGTTGGTCTTTTCATGCCATTTTAGGCAGTAGTGCTGTTCATCTATAATACCTGCATATACACCTATATATACATACATACATGTTCATGTGTGTATTTTCATGTATATTCTTGCACATAGTTTGGCATAAGGTTATAGTCACGGCACGATGGCTGACAAATTGAAGCGTTGTTATTTTGTGTTATGAAGTTTTTCCTATATGACGATTATGTGTATTTGAGTATGTATGTCTCTTCCAATTTTTGGAGACGGATTTTATCAGTATTTCAACTGATCGTGAATTGGCACAGCTACATATTACGTTTAATTTGCCGTCTCTATATGTTTGCCTGGTTCATTTTTGAGTTATTTGATCTGGCTATCCCTCTAGAGGAGGAAGGGAAGAAATTTTCCATACACCAACATGAACAGAAACAGTACGAAAGGCAAAAAACAAAGGATTAGAGTTGCAGTCCATTTGAGCCAATCAACCTGGTCAGTCCAAAAGTGATGGCCATGGCCATCCACCCTCCAACCACCACCCTAGCACCAGCCTTCACCACAGGAGAGTTCCCCAGCGTTGCTCCAATGCCTCCAAACACTGCCAAAGCCACAGTCACTGCCGTCACCACCACACCTAGCCTCACCTTATGGTCTACAATAAATGCAGCTGCGAGTAGTGGCACAATTGCTCCGAGTATAAAGGCAAGGGCTGATGCTGTAGCTGCCTGCAATGGATTTGGCAGCTGTTCTTTTTCTCTCTCCTCTTCACCTTCGGCATTCTCTCTCTTCATTTGAGCTACCTCTATGTCAAGCTGAGAGTACACAGAGACAAACTCTCCAATGGCCATACTACAAGCCCCAGCAATTAGTCCTGCAAATCCAGTGAGAATCATGACTTTTACATCTGTTTTGACAGCCCCGACCCCCATCATTAGCGATGCAAGCCCATCGTTGGCTCCAAGCACAGCTGCTCGAAGCCATTGTGCTCGTTTAGCGTAATCAATTACTTGGCAATCTTGGTCAGTTTCATCCTTAGGAATAGGAATTTGGACATCATTTGAGACAGCCATGGAAAATACCACTTGCTGTAGGAATATGGTTGCTTGTGGGAGGCAAACTCCTCTTGATGGATATATATAGATAGAGATGCTGGTATGGACAGAGATGGTAGTGGTGTCCACGAGTTGTCCAATTGTAGCAGTAGTGGTGAAGGCACAAGCTCTTCATGTTGGCTTTTCGGTTAATAAAATGTAAATCGGTTAACATGGCACGATAACAAGTCCTATACACTTCTGGCACCAAGTGAGTACCGTGTTCTGTGCATTGTACTTCAAAGATATCTGTGTACATTTCTTCTACTGCAAGCGAAAAAATGCAAGCAGCAATGTCAAATACTTGATTCTGAGAAATTTCAATTTGATGTTCTGCAAAACTCAGTTTTCATAAGCTAAACAGATGAGCCTTGCTGTTTAACATTGAATTATCCCAGTGTTAACTTTTCCTTCTAAACTTCAGTAAAAGAGTTTACCAAAGATGGCATCCAACTCTCTCTCTCTCTCTCTCCCCCCAAATTTTAGGAAACTGAAGTAAAAAAGAAAAACAAACGAATTTTCCGTCACGGGCTCATTGGATACAAGCAGCTTATGCTTGATGTAACTGGTTTAGCACCCAACACCCACACACACTAGGAAAATGGGTTGCTGAATAGGATTGCATACAAACACCCCCAACAAAGGGGGATTTTTTTTTTCCAGATAAGAGTATAAATACAAAATGGGAGGGAGTGTGGATTCCACATAAAAGTAGGAAGAGAAACATTATTCTATCTGAGAGAGTGTGGAGTGCACACATTAGGCCACACCACCTTTCTTCTTCATTTTGACTCCTTTCATTTCATTTCGTGTCTCCCCACTCAAGCATAATTACAAGTTTTTAGGAGTAAAAGATATACCCACTAAGCCCTTTGATTGGGAGTCCTTTTGAATTTCTTATGACTATTAAATTTTTCAAGTTATGCAAGTGGCAAGAGGCTAGGGGTTGTTTGGAACTTAGGAAAAAGAAGAAAAAATAAACTCCAAGAGGCTGGTCTAGTGGTCAAGATTTGAAATTTAGAGATGTGCATTCTCAGGGTCGGATTTAGAAATCTTAGTTAGTGCGGTCAAAATCTTAACTAAATTACGGAATGAGACAACGTGTTGTGCATGTGCACACCAGGTGTGTGCGGGTGCGCCAAAATGACGATGTTTTATCACTAAAAAAACTGCCTGAATTTTGCCCAACTGTCCAGGCATGGATGCAAAAAGAACGTCATTTTGATCCAACACACACCCTGTTGTGCACAATACACAATAAATCTCCAAGTATATCAAATTTTTATAATAAAATAATAAATACAAAGTATTGCTATTCATTTAATATAATCATCAACGACATTTCCCATCTGAGGAAGCTATGAAAGGGTCATTTGTGCATACATATTCATTTTTTTATGCCTTAAGTCAATTACTTGAGACAATACTGTTAGAAACCGCAAAGGTAAGGAATTTTCACAAAGCCAAAAATAGAAATACAGAAATTTACTAAACCAAATTTAGAATTTCGAAATTTAGCAATCGAGTCTAATATTTGATACTATGTCCTTAAAATAAAATTCCCCCTCCTAGAATACAATGATTATCAAAGTATAGAAGTCTTCAATCTACCCGACAAGAGAACTAAAATTGTGTAGAACTCTCAAAATATCTAATGTAGTGTATGCCTTTAATGCTAAATGCATGCTCTTAGATTTTTTGGTGTCTAAAAATGAGAGGAGGAATACTCTATTTATAGCTGAAATGATGTCTTATTGGAGGGACATGATGGCTATTCAAAGAGCCACTAAACACATCATTTGAGATAAAACTTCTTAGTATTTATTTTCTTTCATTCTTTAGGTCCAAGCCCAATATGGATTAAATAAACACAGAAAGAAAAAATATATATGTGCCCAACCCAAAATTGAAGTTGATTTTGCTCCAAATCTCAAAAGTTTTGTGCCATTCGTTGGTCACAAACTCCGAGCCCAAAATTGAAGTTGGTTTTGCTCTAAATCTCAAAGGTTTTATGTTATTTTTTGGTCACAATTTCTTATTCATCTTTAAATGTTTTTGAATTTTAACAGTCTCCCACATAAATAAAATTGTCACGATGTTTCATGTTATGCAAATGCAAATGTTCTGAAGTTCAGGAGGAATTATCCCATATAGTGTAAGGTAGCTTTTGACTTTACACCTTTCTTTGTGGACGACTATCAAATTTACTAGCTAACTAGTGAATGCGATATCTTGAACTATTCAGCTGTTAATATAAACTAAGTCAATAGCTGTCTCATAGGATCTTTTTAAATACAATTTGGTTCTTACAGTTGTGCTAATTATGACCCTGGGACAGTCTTGGTATTCATGAATGTTCGTAGAGAATTCAGTCTTGAAAATTCTCATAGAAGCGGCACCTTCACATTCATATAGGCGATTCTTATTAAAAGTATCCTGCTATACTCCATTTCGATTTTCAAATATGAGACTCATTAAAAATATAATTTAACCTGAGATGCTGCAGGCATCACTGTAGTATCATAGGAATGGGCAAGAGATATGGTCTCCATAGTAATTCTCTTAAGTTACATACGACTTGGTTGTCTCTTTGAATCTAGATCTTGGAATCTCCAGTCAACTAGGTTAGATTGTCATTATAGTAACTTTTAAGATATAGGCCCAAGTCCCATTCTCTTCGATGAACTTGCAACTAAATCTCTTAGTTAGCAGATCTGCGAGGTTATTCTATGATTTTATATAGTCAATAGTAATAACTCCATTAAAGATGAGTTGTTTAACAGTGTTATGTCTTTGACGAATATGTTAAGACTTTTGTTATACATATTCTCTTTGCTCTACCAATTGCTGACTGACTGTCGCAATGTATGTAAATTGTTGACATAGGTTTAGGCAAATTTGGAGTGTCTTCCAAAAAGTGACAATGCCATTTATCTTCTTCACTAGTCTTGTACAATGCGGTAAACTCAAACTCCATTGTTGATTGCGTGACGCAAGTTTTTTTTTGGTTGATATCCAAAACACAGTTGCACCGCCCAGTATAAATATATATCCACTTGTGGATTTTGAGTCATCGGTATTAGATATTCAGTTTGCATAACTATATTCTTCTAGCATTGCTGAATATCGTAAATAGTGCAGTCCATAATCAAAGGTATGCCTCAAGTACCTTAGTACTCTAATTATTGTCGTCCAGTGATCCTTCCTTGGATTACTAGTATATCTACTCAGTTTACTGACTGAATATGCTATATCTAACCTTGTACAGTTCATTAGGTACATTAGACTGCTTATAATTTGAGAGCATTCTAATTGATAAACACTCTCACCGGTAAACTTGTATGGAAAATGTTAAATCATTGGTGTTTTGGATATACTGTTGTTATGCTTGTTAAATCTCTCAAGTAATTTTTCATTATAATGCTTCTGAGACAAGACGATACTATCAAACGTCCTAAAAATTTTAGTTCCTAATACAACATTTGCTATACCCAAATCCTTCATGTCAAACTTCATGTTCAATATTTTCTTAGTCACCTTAATTATCTCACTATTGCTAACAATGATTAACATATCATCTACATACAAGTAAACAATGACATATCATTCACCTGTATTCTTAGCATATTTCTTTTTCCGAAACCTAAAAACCTTCCAATTGTTTAATATAGATCTTTTTATTTAGATCACCATCTAAGAAAGTTGTTTTGACATCTATTTGACATATCTTGAGATTGTTTAGCGCAGGAAAATTGATTAACATTCAAATGGATGTTATACTAGTAGCAAATGAGTATGTATCAAAGTAATCCAAACCTTTCTTTTATTTGTATCATTTGACAACAAGCTTGATCCATCTGTATCGCCTTATACATGTCTATTGATCCCTTAAGTATCGCCTTATATTTGTCTATTGATCCATCGGTTGTCATTTTTCATTTAAAAATCCACTTGTATCTAAAAGGTTTAGACCGGGGAAAAATCTACAAGCTTCCAAGTATGATTTTACAATATCGATTCAAACTTACTATTGACGGCTTCTTTCCATGAACATAAACAGTACGAAAGGCGGAAAAAAAAAAAGAGAGAGAGAGAGGATTAGAGTTGCAGTCCATTTGAGCCAATCAACCTGGTCAGTCCAAAAGTGATGGCCATGGCCATCCACCCTCCAACCACCACCCTAGCACCAGACTTCACCACCGGAGAGTTCCCCAGCATCGCTCCAACGCCTCCAAACACTGCCAAAGCCACGGTCACTGCCGCCACCACCACACCTAGCCTCACCTTATGGTCTCCAATAAATGCAGCTGCGAGTAGTGGCACAATTGCTCCGAGTATGAAGGCAAGGGCTGATGCTGTAGCTGCCTGCAATGGATTCGACAACTGTTCTCTCTCTCTCTCGTCTTCACCTTCGGAATTCTCTTTCTTCATGCTCTCCTCTCTCTTCATTTGAGCTACCTCTATGTCAAGCTGAGAGTACACAGAGACAAACTCTCCAATGGCCATACTACAAGCCCCGGCAATTAGTCCTGCAAATCCAGTCAGAATCATGGCTTTAACATCTGTTTTGACAGCCCCGACCCCCATCATTAGGGATGCAATCGACACCAGCCCATCGTTGGCTCCAAGCACAGCTGCTCGAAGCCATTGTGCTCGTTTAGCGTAATCAGTTACTTGGCAAACTTGGTCAGTTTCATCCTTAGGAATAGGAATTTGGACATCATTTGAGGCAGCCATGAAAAATACCACTTGCACAAAGTTAGTTAGCTATCAGTGGGGAATAAAGCTATAGGAAATATGGTTGCAAGTGGGAGGAAAAATCCTCTTGATGGATATATATAGATAGAGATTCTGGTATAGACAGAGATGGTAGTGGTGTCCACGAGTTGTCCAATTGTAGCAGTAGTGGTGAAGGCACAAGCTCTTCATGTTGGCTTTTTGTTTAATAAAATATAAATCGATTTAACCTGGAATGATGATAAGTCATATACGCTTTTGGCACCAAGTTTCGTGCATTGAGTGTAAACTGCAGGCACGATGACAAGTCCTATACGCATCTGGCACCGAGTTTCCTGCATAGTACCCAGTTTCCTGCATTGGGTGTAGCCTTTCTCTTTGGGGCAAACATGTTACAAAAAAAAACTTAGTTTTCTGTCCAATTCTTTTTCCAGCAAGTGAAAAAAGATGCAAGAGGCAATGTCACCTACTTAATTCTGAGAAATTTTACTTTGATGTTTAGCAAAACTCAGTTTTCAGAAGCTAAACAGATGAGCCTGTGCTGTTTCACTTGTGAAGATATTGATATGCAGGCTAAGAGGTGCTGGTACTTCCCTCCAAAGCACGAAGAAAAGACTGCTGAAAACTATTTTTTAAGAAAAAATTAGTGAAGTAAAATAAAAAAGTAAAACAAATGAATTTTCCTTCACCAGTTCATCGGATACAATCAGGTTATGCTTGATGTAACTGGTTTAGAAACATCAGATAGAGAACCACCCCACTAGGAAAAATTGGGTGCTGAATAGGATTGCATACAAACACCTCCCACAAAGGGGATTTTTTTTTTTTTTTTTCAAAGATAAGAGTGTTAATAGAAAATGGGGAGGGAGTGTGGATTCCACATAAAAGTAGGAAGAGATAAAGATTATTCTATGTGAGGGAGTGTGCAGTGCACACATCAGGCCACACCACCTTTCTTCTTCATTTGGACTCCTTTCATTTCATTTCGTGTCTCCCCACTCAAGCATAATTACAAGTTTTTGGGAGTAAAAGATATACCCACTAAGCCCTTTGATTGGGGCTACTTTTGAATTTCTTATGACTATTAAATTGTCCAAGTTATGTTAGTGGTAAGAGGCTAGGGGTTGTTTAAAACTTAGGAAAAGAAAGAAGAAATAAACTCCTGGCCCGATGGTTAAAGTTTGAGAATTAGAGGTGCGTCGTAAGTTGGTTCGGATGCATTGAGATATCAAAAAAAGGAAGAGATAATAAAAAAAATTCCCGCATCATTTGATCCTAATTTAGAAAGGTAAAGGGAAAAAAATCAAAGACATAACTTTTCTTTTGAATTATTTTTGGCGCTTGTTGATTTTGTGTTAAATTTTTATAAATTGTTGGTTCGTCTTTACCAAACATTCCAGAAAAAAAAAATATGAACAAAGTTTTAAAGAAATCCACAAAAGATAAAAATAATTCTAATGATCTACTAAATGATCTACAAAAATTTAACGCAAAACTAACAAACACAAAAAAAGTTAAATAAAAATAATAATACAATAAAAAACGCGAGGCCAATAGATGTGAAAAGTGATTTCCTTTCTTATCGCATTTTTTTAGCAAGACTTTCTTATCATAATTTGCTTTTATGTTTTATTATAACTTATCTCCACCTTTTTCTCTTCTTTGTAAAATCAAACAAAGGAAAAGGATACATTTTCCATATAATTTCTCTCCCATTTGTTCCCTTTATCTACTTGTCTCTTCTATTTTCCTCAACTTCCAAACAGTGTAAAAGAAGCAATAATGAGAGTTGAATCCACATGTTAGTAAAAGAGGATAACTTTTTGGAACCAGTATAAGCATTGTAATGACCCGATATTTTAATTAATTTTTAATTGATAATAATAAATTATTTATTAATAGTTTAATTTTTATTACTTTAATTTGAGTTTTAGAATTTTGGAGCT
>JABCMJ010051505.1:0-18019 GCA_014822125.1 Arbutus unedo | reverse complement strand
AGTGTTACTAAAATGGCAGCATACTTCCAATCTTTGTTCCTTCCAATCTTCCAAACGATACTGTTGCTCGTCGAACAATTGAGAAAGAATGATCGAACAATTGAGAAAGAGGAACAGTCGAACAATTGATTAGAACAGTCTTTGAGGATTGGGGCTTTTCAAAAAGTTTTAAACAAACTGTGATTACAAATGGCGACTACCCTTTTATCACGGTTGTAAATAAATCGTGACTAAAAATGATTACCTTTTTATCACAGTTATAAACAAACCGTAATTAATATTGACAATCATTTTTTTACTATCCTTACGATAAAGCGTAATTAAACTAATCTATTACTTTTTTTATCACGCTTACAAATAAAACGTGGTTAAAATAACTGCTTATAATCACACAGTTCTATTAAAAGCGTGGTTAAAAAGCAACAATCATCACGGTTTTACTAAAATGTGTGATTAAAAATACATTTCCCGTTTTAATTTATAGCGTGATCTTTTTAATTTATCAGGCGATGTCTTTGTCTATTAATCTAGTAGTTCCATACTTTAGAAGAAAGAAGGGGTAAAACATATTCTAAATGGCATGATTCTTAGTCACATTGGACTAAAAACTGCAATATGTTATGTGATAGGATACAGGAACATATCCGGAAGAGAAGACTGAAGTTTTCAGAACATTCTATAGGGATAGACAGAAATCCATTCCCTAAAATTGAGGAAGTCTCTCTGAATACCAATATGCCAATATCATTGGCAGAACGAGTCTAGTCTAATTTCTATGGAAGAGAGTTTCAAGTATGTATGAACACACCCAATTTCAAAGGAAAAGGCCTAATTATGTTAGCCCAAGAAGTGTGGTGGTAAAGAAAAAACTCTTATACTCATGTTGCAGTTGGTCCTCCTATAGGAGAAACAAACACCGAAAATGCAACCCTTCCTCTATTAGAAGCTTCATTTTTAGAGTACCTGTACCGAGGCTATAGAGCAAATTATCTATTGTTCAAAGAGCTTGATCGACACGGCGAAAAGCTTTTTCCCACTAAGATAAGAAGAGATTTTGACAAGCCTACTTTGAAGGGGAAGAGTGAGACTTTACAGGAGGAAAACTCTAAGCACTGAAAGTTCTAGAAGAGAAATGCCCCTACAAGTCCAATCTCGCCAATTTCCAGAGGGGAATCTCTACCTTCGAAGAAAATTGATCTAGGCGAGTTTACCCTCGTAAAGGAAGTGTCGAACTGGTTATTAAAACAAATTAAGCCAGATTTATTCTGGGGTTTCAAAAAGTTGTCCAAAGGAGAGACAAAGATGCTAAAACCACCTCAATCAGCCCCGAACCAAAGACGAAGATACCACAGATGGTTACAATTTTCTTTCAAACACGGAAGAGGAAACTTCAAAGAAGGCGTACTCTTTTCCAGCAAGAAAAACGTTACTTAAGAACCTTGCTTGGATGGAATCCAAGTCCAATCCAAGGTTTTCAAGGAAATCAAATGAAGATCCTATTAGGGAACTGCCTTGAGAGCTTTAGCAGAAAAAGAACCAAATGCTAAAAGCTATCAAAGCATCTTTTCTTAAAGATGATGGGTTAGAAAATGATACTCTGGTGTCACCCAATTCCTTTGCCAGCTACCAATCAGGACTGCTCGAGGCAATGAAGGTGGAACAGGGAGGGCTAAATGAAGAACCTATGCCAATGGAAGTATCAACCCACAAGCGTCACCAAAGTTGGAGTTAAAAGCAGGCAAAGAAAACTCCAGCCAAAAAGTCCAGACAAGTACTATCCAGTTTTGAACTTTCTCAAAAGTTCCAATCAACATGTTATGTGTATCCTCCTTCACAAAGTAAGACAATTAGGTCTCAAGGAACCAATGCTTGAGCAGCGAGTCTTTTTTAGACGAGGGGGATGACCATGTATCTGCAACATGTGAAGAAATCTAGGATGCAGCAACATGGAGTGATCATAGCGATGAAATCCTAATCATTGTGCATGACATTGAAGCACTACCGGAGTCGGTCGAAGCTAGTTTTAACTACATTTTAGACTCGAAAGTGGAAAGTCCTCTGATCATTAGTGCTTACCAAGGTAACATTTTTTACCCTTTTTGACCTCCTGCCAAGGCCATGAGGCAGCATTTGAAACCCTTTTACATTCAAGCCACTTTAGATGGTATTCTCCCAAATCAAATACTTGTTGATAATGGTGATGCTTTAAACGTCCTCCCTTTTAAAACTTTGAAGTTGGAAAAAAATAATGTGAAATTGATCCCCATGAGTATTATTATTGTCGGGTTTAATGGGAAAGTCGGCATGCAAAAGCAATCCTCTTGACCAAGCTCGAAGTCAGAGAAATCAAGACGATAATACGTTTTTCATAGTCAACTCTACAGCTAGATACAATGCACTATTAAGGAGAGACTGGATACATGTCAATGGATGTGTTCATTCTTCCATACATCAAGCATGGATGGCCATAAAGTATGACGAGGGAGAAGAAGTGGGAACTATAGAGGTAAAGGCAGACCCTCATCCTTTCAAGACTACTACAAATTTCTCTAAGGTAGAGATGTACAAGGTTGGAATCATTCCATTCAACACTCTAACAACCGCCACACCCCTAGCCAATGATTTGAACTCAAGAGAATTGGCACAATTGAGATCAAAGTTCAAACAAACTATCGAGTATGAGTCAGTCGACCCTAAAGATGACAGTAGTTGACTCTTAATCAAATGCAGAGCAAGAAGAGGCCAGTACGTTGGCCATGGTCAAATACATAGCCCTAGAAATAGAGAAGAATGTCCAAGAAGATTTTATCTTCGAAGACAACAAGCATGAGCCTGAAGTGTGCAGGTGTGATGTTCTGGATTTAGCGAATGTAGTGATAGATCAGAGATCAATCGAAGTAATTTCACAAGATCCTCTCGAAGAATTTAATTTAGGGGATGAAGTCAATCCAAGGCCATTATTTGTTAGTAAATGATTTATGCCTGAAATACGTCCTGGGCTTATTGATGTCTTATAGGAGTATAAGGATTGTTTTGCCTGGAGTTACAATGAGTTACCAGATTTGGACCGGGACTTGGTGGAACATAGGTTGCCTATCAAACCTATCCACAAGCTATTTAAACAACAACCCAAGAGAATGACTCCTGAAGTGATTGCTAAAATCAAGGAGAAAATCTCAAGGCTAAGAGAGGTCGAGTTCATTAGAACAACTAGATATGTTGAGTGCTAACGTAGTCCCAATTATCAAGAAGAATGGTAAGTTGAGAGTGTGTACAAATTTTCATAATCTAAACACTGCAACTCGCAAATATGAATATCCTATGCCAATTGCTGATCTCCTAGTTGACAGGTCAACTAGATATCCATTTTGTCTATGATGGATGGTGTCATGCCCCCAATTTTAAATAAAATAGAATAATACAAAATATAAATAAAAATCTCACAAATCTCATGAGTAAACCAAAATGTTCTTTCATAATATATCAATAAGTTCAAAGTTGGAGGGTTACACAAAAATGGCAATATCCGGCCAAATATACATCAAGATTATAGTATGAGTTTAAACATTTCTCTTTCGGATCAAAAGAAATTACAATACATCTTTCCAAAAATAATGTTTTATAAAGATGCAAAGTAAATTCTTCGTATGAGCTTTCAAAAAAAATGAATGCATCACTTCACGCAAGTCAAGCAATCCATGCTAGTGGAAGGGTTGAGCTACAAAGCCCAGTAGGAAAATCTATACAATATCGATGAATATGAATGAAGTGACATAAGACATGAATATCAACGACAAAGAGGAAATTCCATAACTAAAACATATAGATATTCAAGAATAACATATTCATCAATTGAACAAATCCAACTCGTTATCTAAATAAGTCATCCTTCCAATCTAGCACTCGTTATCATGTGTTATGTCAAAATTATGTGTTCAATCGTTCCTCCTAGCACACTCCCGAAGGACGTTTAGTAATATCCTGTCATCTCCTACCACACTCCCAAAGGACGCTAGTAAAGTAAGATCATCTCCTAGCACACTCCCGAGGGAAGCTAGTAACGTAGGATCATCTCCTAACACACTTTCCGAATGAAGCTAGTAATGTGGTATTACACCCTAGCACACTCCCGAAGAAAGGTAGCAATGTTCGCATATTGGTCATGTGCCAACATTTGTCAAGTATTTAGATTCAATATCTATCCATTTTATTGTTCCAAAATGTTCATTTGATCCTATAATCATGATGAAAGATCAAGAATTAAAGCATAGAATAAATCTCATCAAACATCCTAGGTCATCTGGATGGGGCAGAATTCCCAGAAGCAAAGGCAAAAGCTACAGACCAGGTCATTCAGATGGGTCAAAACAAGCCATCCAGATAAGATACAAAATCTCAGCATAATAGGGGATACAGAGAACTAGGTCATCCAGATGGGTCAAAACAAGCCATCCGGTTGAGATACAAAATCTCAGAATAACAAGAGATGCTGTAAACAAATTCATCTGGATGAGCAAAGATAGGCCATCCGGTTGGTCGTGAAAAAATGGTAGTTTGAAGAAGATCTGCAAGTCTGAAATTTTGGTTTCAACTCTTCCAAAGGATGATCAAGACATGGAAAGAGATTCACAACAAGTCATACACACTCAAAGAAGGTGAGAAATCCCTACTTCAAACTTCAAAATGGAAGATTCAGGCTCCAATAGCAAGCCCTATATCCAAATGTTGAAAACTCTCGAAACAAAGCTCCTCTAAGCAAATACACACCAAATAGCTTCAAAGATCAACAGGTTACGAAGGGTTCTTGAAGGAATTGAAACTTGAAGCAAGAAATCTTGGTGGAGGGTTTGAGAGAGAGAGCATACGGTAGAGAGAGAGAGGTAAACGTTGGGTGGGTTTTGATTTTTGGAATATCTGATATAAACTCAAACCAATTCCTATATTACACTTATCCCCTCTATACTGCAAACATGCTAACTTTAAGTCTTAAGACTACCCTCCCATTACACAATAACCCCAAATCACATAATTATGCATAAATACAATGCCCATTCATTTCTTGAATATTAATATTAAAAACGAAATATTTTCTGAGTCTCTACATATAGTCATTTTGGTTATAACTAGATCTGTATAGCTGATGAAGACGTTCATAAAATAGCCTTCCAATGTCCAGGAAACATTGGCACCTTTGAATGAGTCAAAATGCCTTTCGAGTTAAAAAATGCTGGTGCTACGTATCAAAGAGCTATGAATATAATTTTCTTTGAACACATAAGCGATTTTATAGACTGTTTTATTGATGACATTATCATAAGATCCCAGTCATGTGAAGAATATTTGGAACACTTGAAGAAGTCTTTCCGAACATTGAGACATTACAAATTGAAATTGAATCCACTAAAATGTGATTTTGGAGTGTCAACAGAAACCTTCTTGGGTTATTTGATACACCAGAAGAGAATTCAGATAAATAGAAGCAAAGTTAAAGCCATCATTGCGGCAAACCCCATGCAACAAAGAAATAATTGCAAAGTTAAAGCAAGACAAGACCTTCGAACGGAGAGTCGAGCATGAGGAGGCTTTTCAGGCCATAAAGACATACTTGGCCAATTGTGAGGACCCAAAAATTATAAATAAATAATATAATTTTTTAATCAATTTATGCACGATTTAGTTAGATTTCTTAAAAAAAATTCTTTCATTAATGCATTTTTCTTTGATAGAATGGATAAAGCAATGTTAAATGTATGAATTTTAATTGAGTTGCATGATTTATAAATACAAATTAAACCCAACCCATTAAACCTTTTGATAGCCCAATTAGTCCAAATCCATTTTCATTGACCCATTTTCTTGATGTCCCAATTTGGTTTTGAGCCCAATCAGAAATTTTGACTCACAAGACCAAAGTTATCAATCTCGTATTGACGAGCGTACCAATTTGTTTACTGGTATGGTACGTACCAGTATCAGTAGGTATTGGCGTACTATTTCGGATTTATCACTAAAATTAATATAGATATTGCAAATAATATGTTTTAACAAAAAATTATACTAAACGTATAAAATATAGTATCACAATTTAAAAACAAATCACTAAACATAAAAAGATGATTCTAGCCTCAATTTATGTCTAATTACCCAAAAAAACATTAATTAAATTTTTTATTTTTTTAAATACGGTACGGTACCAGCTGGTATCGGCCACTATTGGCCAAAACATGCCAAAACAATTATCGGAACGGTACTCCAGTGGCCTGGTACCGTTACAAGGCCCATACTGACCTATACCCGACGGGATTAATTACTTTGTATAGGACCCTTTCCATTTGGTTGATCTGTATAAGGAGCAGTCACACTAGATAATTTTCTTCATAATCAAGTCCTCACATGTCTTCTTCTCTATAAGCACATGTTCAAATCCGCTGTGATATTTTTCCATAGTGGGCAAATATATTTCTTCCCCAATGGGACTTCCACCTTGGCCCCCAAGCAAAACTAAAATCACTCATATCCATGGTCTTTTCCTCAAACCACACTTCTACCCATATACTTTGTAAAAATCTTGGCAATCAGGTCTCTCTCACCAATGGTATTCATGACCATTAAATTTTCACACTCAACCACCATGTGTTAAGATCACATGCTCTCTGCTAGGGATGGCAACGTCGCAGATCAGGGGTGGATATCACCATCCCCGTCTCCGAATCTATATCCAATCCCCACCCCGATCCCTAATGGAGATTCAATTTTACCCTCCACCCCTGCCCCAAACGGGGAATGGAGATCTCTAAATGGGGAACAGATATCCACAAATAAAAAACTAATTTTGAATGACAAGAGAGACAACAAGGTCAACTACAAAATTAGATGTTTCTTCTAGTTTCCTCCTCTACTGGTTTATTTGTCATCTTTAGCTGAGATTGCAGTTCATATCATATTTAATTCCTTCCCCATTCTTGGAACTATATGTCATCACTCTCATTGGTTGCACTAAACACATTAAATTGTCAACTCGTCCAAATCAACTTTACCTTTCAAGATATACAAGATATAGACACATATGGATATTCAACACCCAAATATACCCAAATGAAACAAAAATAAACCAGTTACACTTCCAAAACAACATCCACTTTGGGTGGGTAAAATAATTTATATGAATTCTATAGTGGCAAATATATAAGGAACGGGGACGGGGCGAAGAACGAGGCTAGGGCTGGGAACGGGGCGGAGGGCTGGGAACGGGGCGGGGATCAGGGATGGGGACACGTATATCCGAATCTTACCTGCTCCCCTATTTTTTTCAAACTAATCCCCGAATCCTACCCGATCCCCAAGAAAAATCCCGAATCTCCGATCTGTTCGGGGAGAGAAAAGGGGCGGATGGATATGGGCCAGGGGAAATTGTCATTGTTACTTTAATCCTCTGTGTAAACCCCCTCCCTTCCATCATTATTAGCGCAAAATCTTAGTATCACAAAGCTTAGGGAGTAAAGAGTATGAGAGTTGGAGGTTTGCAAGAATCTAAAGAGAGAAGTTCTATTTTTGAAGTCAAATCCCACTTGAAGATCTTTGAGTGTTTCATCCCAAGTTATCAATTTCGTACTGACGAGCGTAGCAGTTTTGTTACTAGTACAGTACATATTGGTACCGATGTGCACTGACATACCATTTCAGATTTATCGCTAAAACTAATATACATATTTCAAATAATATTTTTTAACAAAAAGTTATACTAAACATATAAAATAAAGAATGACAATATAAAAATAAATCACAAAACATAAAAAAAAATGATTTTTAGCCTCAATATATGTATAATTACCCAAAACAATATTAATTCAATTTTTTATTTTTTTAAATACAAATTAGTACGGTACGGTACCAGCTGGTATTGGCCGGAACAGACTGGAACGGTACTCCAATGGTCTGGTACCATTAGGAAGCTGGTACGGGATGAGATTGATAACCTTGGTATAATCCTTCAATTTGAGGTGTCATCAAGCTATTTCAAGGTAAATGAACCTTCCCCAACTCTTAATTGTATTTTGGATCATAGCCATGAGCTCTATATTACTACTATTACGAGATAATATTTTTTTCCCTTCTGATTTCTTTGGACCTTTTTTATGGCATATTCTCATGATTGATTCTTGTTGTTTGCAGGCCTCTGGTGGTGGTTTTAAGGTCAAAAACCATCCCAGCGAGGCGTTCGAAAACAATGTTGAGGTCCTCGAGTCTCTGAGAGCGGCTCAAGAGAATGTGAGGTCTTTGGACATGGAGTTATTTGCGGTGACAATGTTGCTTAAAGCTGAGAATGTTGTGTTTGTCTCATAGAAGGCCCAAGCAAAGGTTGAGAGGGCCTGTTTGTCCAGAGATTTGAAAGGTGCTGCTTCCAGCATTACCCATTGTGAGGAGAAGTTGAAGGCCTTAGAGTCTAAGCTGGAGGTGTTGAGGCAACAGGTCGTTGAGAGAGATTCATCACCTAATAGCTCTTCGGCTCGGGTCAATCAAGAAGTTTCCCATTCCCAACATCTTCAGGCGATGGTTAATGACCTAGAGGTTATGTTGAGGAACGTAAAGAAGAACCTTGCCGAGGATTTTGTCGATCAGGTGGGCCCCATTCAAAATAGAAACTTTTAGAAGGGATTCATCTTGACTTGTCAACAAATGGGCTTTGTCCCTCTTGAGTAGCTTTCAGAGGAGTTTTTAGATCTCCCTATCTAGCCCGAGGATAATGATTATGATGATGACATCTCCCGAATCTAGGCTGGATTTTTTCTTTGAATTTTCTTTTGTTTTACTTTTCTCGAGCTTCCTCCTTTCTTCTTGTAAAAAAAGGGTCTCAAATGGATGTAAATATGCTACTTTTCAAGAGACATACTATTTTTTAGTATCTTGTTGTAGTTTTTCTTTGTTTCCTTTGCTTTTAGTCCTGTACATCGCATGGTCTGTCTACTCCCTGGATGGCCGAGCCAAAGGTCAGGTATTTCGTGTATATGTCTAGAAAAAATTGTACGTCTAAGCCAAGTAGAAGCTTCTATATCGGTAGCCTAGTATGTCTGAGCTAAGTAACATTGGGGGTTCTCAGCCAATAGCACCAAATTGAGCATAGGGGTTCTCACTCTTTAGGGTTAGGTTGAGCCGAGTAGTCAAGTTGGATTTGTCTATTTCTAGTTTTGTACCGATAGACAAAGTTTGTTGTAGTTTTTAATATGCCTCTCCATTTATTGCGCAAGGTCTTTAAAAGGAGAGAATTGGCTCATTACTTCACTTTCACTTCCGTCCCTTCTTACGAGAGATATGGACCCCACGCATTCCAAGCTTTCTCTTACTCCTATGAAGACTCATTTAAGGTATTGAACCACCATGGGTCGTTATTCCATCCATATTTCCATACTGTGGCTGGTGTTAAGAACTCCTTTCTTTCAAATCCCTTGTAGGATTGGCACAAAATTGGTTGATGCGAATTCTGGGCCCTCACTCACCAGAGCTGACTTGAGTGGCTATTAGTGATCGTAACCGAGTGTGGGGTGTGTTTCCCCCTTAGTTCCCTAATACGTTTAGTTCTTGGGTTTTACAGGGTTCCCCTTGTATTTCATCAGGTAGACTTTTTGAAGATCATTGTCAGCATTGAAGTCCTTACTAAGATTGTCGGTATAGGCCTTGGGGTCTAAAAGATTAGGTTGTGCTACGATCTCTATCAAGGAACCAATGGACTTTATTTCTTAAGCACCCGAGAGCACTGAGATTGTGTTGGTCCAGCTTTGCACTTAAAGGAATGCAAACGATGACATCCTTGAGGTCTCGGGCAACTAAAAAATTGGGTCAAACGAACCTACCTCTCTAGTTATTCCGAGAAAACTGTCAATTGCTTTAGGTTATAGTTTTAGTGTTTGAAATGTAAGTTGGCTTGTTTAGTTGTTCATCGATTTTTGTAATTGTTGTTTTGTCTTTCTATCTTGCAGATTTATCGAGCATTAATCTGACCAATCCTAGACTGACCAACTAGAAAATTAATTTTGCTTGGGAGTTGTGTGATGAAGTCCTTGTTACTGCCAAGGACCTCATTACCAAAGTCTGTGAATATTGCGACATACCACCTATGGCCCGTCAAGTTGTACTGCTTAAAGCTTTGGTTAGGTATTTTGTGACCGGGGACGTTTTTGGGCTCCCCATAGCAAGGCAATTATTACAATTGAGGATGAGGATTCTCAAGATCTAGAGAAATGCAAAAGGAGGGAGATAGAACATGTTAGGGGGAAAGAGCAAGAATAAAGCAAGGTTTGCTCACCTCTAACCAGTCAATGGTTCCTTGCATTTTGATCTGAGCAGTGCATATTAATGTCATAGCATTAGCTGCGGTTGTAGCTACTCAGTCTCCTCTAAGGGAAAGAGGAGACTGATAGCATTAGCTGCCATTTTGCTTTGCTAACCGTCTGCCTTCTCTTACACCTTTTCAAATCACTCATTTATCTAATCTGACTATTATTCACTGTCCCCACGTTTCTAGCAATATTTTGAAAATATTCCTCCCGGTATAACCATATCCTACAATATTATATTCAGATACATATATATTGTCTACAAACTTTTTGATCAAATTCTTTTTAGCATTTCTTTTAGATTCGTGTCAAAATTTTTGGCTTAATTATTAGTCTTGACGAACAAAATATAGAAAGTAAAAATTACGATTAAAAATCCTAAAAATTCACTAAATACGAAAAAAGTTCGAAAAAACAGTTTTATACTACTTTTGTTGTCTTCAAGATCGTCTTATCAGATTTTTTTTCAATCCATATTTGCACACTTTGAGACAAATAACTGATCTAAAATGTTAATCTTTTTTATAAACAATCACTAGACAAGAATATAATTGCTGTTTTTGGAAAATAACAAAACACATTTTCATATTTTTACCGGGCCTGTACAGCATAGAAACAACAAGAAGCGTTTTCTCCTAACATTTTTACTGTTGCATTTCCTACTCCCAATTTCGTGAGGGCGGGAAGTCAGTCGAATTCACCGTACTAATATGCCCGTGACCCGTCAGAAGAAATGCTTCTTTCTGCCACTCTCTCTCTCCCCCTCCTCCTACTAATGTCTCTAGGGCTATCGCAAATTCAGAATCCCGTTTGAATTTTTAGGGTTTAGGTGAAGATGAGTCTCCGAAAGGGCTCCAAGGTTTGGGTCGAAGATAGAAACTTGGCTTGGGTTGCTGCTGAAGTCGTCGATTTTGTCGGCAAGCAAGTTCAAGTCGTCACGTTTTCCGGGAAGAAGGTATTCATTTTCCTCTCATCTTACATATCTATTTATTTTCCTTTCATCTGGTTGGTTTCCGAGGAAATGAAGGAAAACAGAGAGTGAGTGAGCCTTTTTCTTGTCTTTTTACTTCCAGAAACTTAAATTGACTAAAGAAGTAGACATTTTTTTTATAATTCTTTTGTGTAGTTTCGAAGCATTATCATGCTTGTTATTGAGGATTATGTGTTACCATGGACGGGCCTAGGACTCTGACGCGGGGAGGAAAAGTTATATGAGGTGGCAAATTATACCTTCCGGATTAGTTTTGAAATAGTACAATGTTCGTAGTTTTTTGGGTAGCACATCCATACAACTGGAAGCAAAAAACAAAGAATAGTACTACGATGGTAGGGTTTTGAAAAAGTTTTGTCAGATGGTTGCACCCCTGCAAGCTCCCCCTCGCTTCTGTTGTGAATACGATCCTAAAATCAAGAAAGACTCAAGATTTTATGGCGTTGAATTGGAAAGTGATGGAAAGGATGAATTAGAAGAACAATTGCTTCTGCTAGAGACTTTATTCTGTATTAGCAACCTGGGGACATGTAACTGTTACATGTTCCATTAGTTGAGGATTATTTACCTTCGTATACAATCTGTTATCTTTTCATGTAATCCTTGATCATGTCTTTTAATAGAAGTTGTTAGTAAACGCAATTCCAAATCAACTCTTTTAGTTGTAAGTTTTAATTGTGAATAACAAATTTTCGAATTGGGTTACTGCAAAAGTTGTTAGTGAGAGGAGACTAAGAATCAAAACGCAATATAATCAACTGAAAATTATATGTCTGAAAAGTTAGATTTAAAATTGGATACTGAACTTGTCGGCCAACATGCTGATAGCAACTACTTGGACTTGTACAAGAAAGTTGTGAACTTTGCAAAGCAACTGGATTATTCATCGTAAAAAAAAGTTGGGTTCACACTACTAATTCCCATGACAAATATTTGAAACTATAAAGTAAAAAAGAAGAAGATTCACTGGATTCATGTGCAGTGTGGTCATGTGAGAAATAAGCTCTTTCCATTTCTTGAAGAGTTAAACAACCCTTCGTAACATAAAATATCACGGAGAAAAAACTAATTCAAAATAATTCTAGAAGACAAAAAGTAGCGAAGGAATTAATAATTCGTACCCAACTTCTTTTGCTATAAACCTACAATGCCTAATATCCAATGATTAGTTGTTTGTCAAAAAACTAACAAAAATGGTCACGTGAGAGGTGTATTTGGAAATGCCATGAAATGTTTGAAAGTATTCAAAAATGGTAAACTAACAAAACCAAGTTTGATATTTTTGTTGTAGCACTTGACTATAAAGTAAGTTCTTTTTGAGTTAGTGGCACAAGAGAGTGGTGATCATATACTTACTCAGTAGGAGCCTTTCTAAAAGGGGCTCGCTCTTTCATCAATTAGTCTAGAGCCAGAGTTCGCAGAGAAAAATAAAGGAGATAGTTTCCTTGTTCTCATGTCAGGCTGAGGGTGCTATCTGGCCGCCAAAGAGATTCAGAAACCAGAACTGCAATTTTTGGGAGCCTATATTGCAAACACAAAATGTAGTCTTGCAACAAGAAATAAACAGTTCAAGACTTAAAATAGTTGGGTTCGGGCAATTTGGGAACCAAGTGGTTGTGTAGGGCTTGTTTGGTAACATTTTTGTTTTTAGTTTTATGTTTCAGTTTCTTAAATTTTTTATAAACATCTAATATGTTTTTGTTTATCATTTAGTATAAACTTTTCTAAAGTTTCTTGAAATTGTCAAAACAAAATGGTGTTTTTACTTGTATTGAAAAACAGGACCCGGCGACCTAATATAGCCATAGCTTATCTCCCTCTATCTCCCCCTCCCTCCCTCCCTCCCTCCTCAACAACCCACCTTAGCTATGACTTGTCTCTCTTTCCCTTGCCTCTCTCTCCCCCTTCAACCATAGTCATAGCTCGTCCCTCTCTCTCCATCTATTTTTGTCTCTGTTCAACCACCCACCATAGCCATAGCTCATCTCTCTCACTCTCTCTCTCCTCAATCACCCCTTATAGCTATAGCTTGTCTCGCTCTCTCCACCCTCTGTCTATGTTAGTCGTGGCCAACTCCGTCGAGTATTAAATGTTCGCGACCGCATTCTAGAGCACATTTTGGACTACTATAAATCGTAATTTACAGTATGACCACTAGATTACTAAGCTTCAAATCATGTTGGGTTGTACTTATGATTTGCCATCAATGCTCTTTGGGTTGTACTTATGACCACTAGATTACAGTATGACCACTAGATTACTAAGCTTCAAATCACCCCTTCAAATCATGTTGGGTTGTTATTGTAAATCGTTGATGGTTCCATGTTCTTTGTAACATAAGATTTGCCATCAATGCTCTTTGTGATAATAGTGTAGAAAGCAGGATGATATTACCAAACATGTTGATATATTGTTTTTGTTTTGTATACAAAAATATGTTATCAGCCATGTTTTTATTTTTATTTTTGTTAACAATAATCATAATTCAGTTTTCAGTTTTTTATAAACAGGAAGCAGAAAACTCGAAACATTACTAAACAGACCCATAGTGATGCATTTATGTTTTCTCCTCACAATTATTTAAGGGGAGTATTAAGCTGATGGGAAGAAGTGTTTCCTTTCTACAATGATTGTAATGAGTAAAGCATAGCTTGGGCCAGCTTCAAACTTTGTTTACACAAAAATGGGGTTTATGGAGATGATGGAGGGACTTTGAAAAATAAATACTGAAACACTTGAAAAAATGATATAAAAATGAGCCATGGGTAATTCGGGTATGTTGAAAAGCGTTGTGGATTCAAGAATAGAGACTTCAAACTCATGTTCTTTTTTTATATATTAGTAGAGTTGGGAAAAGGTTAGAATGACAATAATCTCGACACATCTTCACCACTCTCTCCACTTATTTATCTTCCTTTCTTCCTCTCTTTCTATAAAACTCCCTTTGGGACTAAATTATTTTGTTTTGTTAAAGACATAGGTTGTGTTTGATGTTTTGCCATTTTTTGTATTTATTTTCATCAATTATTTTTGCATTTCCTTATTTGCCTTGACGAGAAGGATCGGAAAAGCATAAAAATGTAGACTGAAATTGAAAAAAGTTTAGATAAGATGACGCTAAAGACACTAAAAGCAATGAAAAAATTTCTTTCGATCTTTTTTCATCTTTAGTAAACTTTTGATCATAATTTTGTATTTTCTAGGTTCCTTTTGTCAAAGATGAGTGATTAATCCAAAAACTTTGATGCTAATTTGATAAAAGTTTAGAAAAAACAGCAAAGAAAGATGGTGACATTTAATTCTGTAATTTTGGCCAAAGGGGAGGCATAACTAACCTTGTTAAGAGGTGAACTCACGACTTTAATAAATAAAGCTACTATGCTAATTACTTAACAATGTCTTAAATGATGTTGCTTGCATCAACTAAGCTCAGTAGCTTTGGCTTAGTAGTGATCTTGTTTCCTTACTGAAGCACCTATCAGTACGATGGTTTTGATAAACTGTGTGTGTAGGCTTTGACACATCCTGCGAAGTTGTTTGCGAGGGACGAAGATGCTGACCATGGTGGAGTTGATGACATGACGAAATTGACTTACCTTAATGAACCAGGAGTTCTCGACAACTTGGAGAGGAGATACGCTCTTAATGAAATTTATGTAAGTAGATTGTCTGTATTTATCTTCTTCTGTCATGGACTTACATTACGATGCTGCTGGATTTTACTATTATCGGGTTTGACCTTATGGCTTATTCGTTGAATGATTCGTTATTGCTTAGTAATTATGGCATCTCATGCTATGTGTTATCTTTTTAACAGTTTACCACACCCAAATTGTTCAAACTGAATAGATCAAGCATAAACTTGTTCGAGCCGGGAGCAGTGGATTCGTATGCGTATACTTTGGAATGGAAACTAACTTCTTGAACTGGACATGACTACATTAGTTGATTAGCATGCTTGAACTTGTTGGCATTGGTGATGAGAGTTACTTATTAACTTGGAAGAACAAACGTATGAGATCAAATATCTACCCCTCCCTACACTTCGTTTCTACCCTTTATTCTTACTTGATAGAAAAGTAAGGGTTCTTGAATTGGAGAGTCAAATTTCTTTTGTGGCACTCAATTGTGAAGACATGAGTGGGATTGTTTAGTTTGGTTCTTGTTATATATATATATATATATATATATATTGTATATATTTGTGTTTAGTATTAGGTGATGAAGGTAGCTTACTCATTTTCCTTTATACGCAATCTCTCTCTCTCTCTCTCTCTCTCTCTCTCTCTCTCTATGTGTGTGTGTGTGTGTGTGTGTTTACTCATTATGATGTATTAGGGTGTAATCAACAAACCCTAAGCACTCTTTTCTATTTTCATGGTATCAAAACTTTAACCCAAACTTAACCGTACCTTAACAGTAGTTGAAACCCTAACCCTGATAGTCGAACCTCGTTGAACCACTCGACAACGTCTGCAATTGACTCCGGCAACCTCACCACCGTTCGCAATTGATGCGACTTGCTCCATCATCGTTGTCTTCGTGGATCAGGCGCTTTGTCGCCGCCGTAACAACTTCCAGTCGTGATCTTTGCAATAAGACCTGTCGCCGTCCTCTTTGTGGATTAGGCGAGATGTGTTCTTCGTGGATTAGACCGCCTGATGGTCGCGATCCTCTTTTGTCGATGATCGTCTGATGTAGTTGTTGCTCTCTAGTATGTATTAATTTGATTCCTTGAGAATCAATTAGTTTCTTTGTTGATCAGATATATCATATGAGTTTTAGTTGAATCTTGTTCTCTGGGCAAAAGCCTTATGTTAGTTAGTCGGTATGTGTTTATAGTGATTAGTTGATAAGTGGTTGTTCGTTGGCAACTGCTGGTGTTTCGTGTTTCGGATTGATTGTTGAGGTTATGCTCCTTGTTATTCGGTGACTTATTTATCACGACTTTGAGTTATGTTTCCAGTGGTTTATTTGACACTTGGTCTCCTGATATGATGTCCATTACGTCTACTTGGTTGAATGGAAAACATTATGCCGCTTGGGGTAAAGGCTGTTGCGGTTTACTTTGTAGGTAGGAAACAATATAATTACTTGATTGATGATCCTCCCAAGGAATCTGATACTAAGTATGCTGATTGGAAGGCGGAAGATGCTTAGATTCGTATTTGGTTGTGGAATAGTATAGAGTGTCAGATTAGTGGTACTATGGTTTTCTTGCCTATTGCCAAACTTGTGTGGCCTCAGGCTTAGGAGTTGTATTTTGGTTCTAATAATTTGAGGCGGGCATATGATCTTCGATAGACTTATTTTTCTCTTGCACTTGGCGGCTTGTCTTTAGAGGATTACTATGCCAAGTTTTGCCGTGTTTGTGAGGAGCTCAATATTTGCCGGCCTATTTCTGTTGATATTCAGGTTATGTAGAGCCAACGTGAGTCCATGCATGTGGCTCGATTCTTATTTGGGCTGCCCTCGACTTATGATCCCATTCTCTCTCAACTAATGGGGGCTCAAGATATACCTTCTCTCAATGAGGGTATTCAGTCGGCTTCGTTAGTCTTTTGATTCTTTTCCTTTTTCTCAATCTTGATGCTAATGTAGCTGAAAGTTCAAAAATTTTCTGTTTAGGCAACACTTTCCAGAACTTAGTTCTAGTTACTTGCTTTGCCATTTGATACTAATGTGATCAATACAAGTGACATCGGTTTCTTTCCCGTTGTTAAAGCATCCAACTCAAAACCACTTGGCAATGTGAAAAGGTAGTTCAAGCTCATATACTCGTTTTGGAGTTAATAATTAATCAATGTGGGACAAACTCTAACAATCCTCCGCACGTGCGACCCTTAATCCACATGTGGAGCGGTAAATATCGGATCCATAACACACGGATCATAACGAAACAGGTGCATTTAAGGCACAAACAACGGGGCAATCAACAAAGAGAATTTTGTCCAAGAGCCTCCGAAACCCGAACTCTGTTACCATGTTAAAGCTTCCAACTCAAAACCAATTGGTAACGAGTGGAGAGCTTGGCCAGGCTCGTATACTATTTTTGGAGGTAATAATTATTCAACGTTAGACAAACTCTAATACAGTAATACCCGCTATGCAAAAAACTCATCTACATTATTGAGAATTAAAGTGACACCGTTAATTCTTCACTACCCTTCTTGTCTCTTATTGTGGTTCACCAACCACCACCAAAGTTGTTTGCTGCGTATTATACTGCTTGATGTTGTCACCCTAGGCAACTGACAATTCATGTGGTAAGATGGAGAGTCTTCCTAGTTTTCAGGATGTTGTTGATTGTTCTTTTGGTACCTAATTCATGTAATGAATTATAGGTGATAGGATCTCACTGAGATTTAGTACCCCACGAACTGTGAGCCATGATTTTCTCGGTTATTTGTTGTTTTGATTATGGTATTACTGTCCACCACTAGCTTGAACTAGTTGGACTCCGATATTAGTCACCATTGTAAATGCTTAATCGCTAGGTGGTGCAAACCAAATTACACAATGGGTTTCTAGAGAGAAACTCCCAAAATGGGAAATAAAGATATTTTTTCATAATCTATTGATAAAAGGTTGACACAAAACATTGACACATACATACTTATAGTCCCCTTTCTATTTCATACCGGGCCGGTAAAAACTGATAAAGAAACAACTCTCTTCAACGACCAAAAGGAAGGCC
>JABCMJ010051473.1:0-11548 GCA_014822125.1 Arbutus unedo | reverse complement strand
TGCCGATCACACTATGTTCATCAAAGGAACCCCCCCCCCCCCCCCCCCCCCCTACAAATGATAAGCCACCAAAACTGAAAAAAAGATAAAAGTGACAAGACACCAACCGAAATGCAAAGAAATGGGACATGTCTCCGAAAAACTCCAAAAACATACCTAACAAAATGTAACCAGACATAGCAAAATCAAACACCTTACAAGTCCGGCCCATAAAATAAATCCAGTAGCTTCAAACCATCAAAGTTGTTGCAAATCAACATGAGCATCAGTAGAATCTGCACTACCAACTTCACACAATCACAGTTACAAAATCCCTTAATCCAGCATCAGCATCAACAGTATCAGCACTAACAGCTTTCATCACCGCAGGCTTTATGGATCTCCAACATCCAACTTCTGTTTTTTATTAGCTGCACACGTGGTCGTAGGGATTGAATGGCAAGTGGAGTAAATTAACTCCATTCATCTTTTCAAAATCTTAAATAATAATTTTAATTATAATAATTATCAAATAATTTGACCCCATTATATTTAAAAACATGCTCCATACACACTACTAAAGATTTATAATTGCCCAAAAAACTTCCGTCAAAGTCATTAATTATTCTGTAAATCCCACAGAATGTAATACATTTATCCTATGTGATAATTTATTCTGATCTAACCAGGCCTTTATTGTCCATTATAGCGTAAAACCCGTGCCTACAATACTTATTAATTAGTATGTTTACTGTATAAGTTTTTATGGATTGAGCATCAACTATTAGATCAAAATAATCTTACCCGTTGTCATATAGATTGGTCCAAACCACGCAATATTTTTCAAAGAAAAGACGTATATATGTACTGTACTTATAGAAAATGATTAGCTTAGAAAAATAGAGTTTTCAACTAGATGGGGGGATGAGCATTAATGTACCTTTTTGGTTATTTTCAAAAAAAATTGTGGGATCAATAAATGTTAATCAAGATTGTTGTGTAATATTTTTAATAAATCTCAGCAATTAAATTAAATTAACCGTAGCCGTCAGCGAGAGAGAGAGAGAGAGAGAGAGAGAGCCTGAATAGGTACATTTCAAGTACAATCACTATTGTGATTTAATTCCACATGTTCTAACTTAAGAATCGGAGTATTTTTCAGTTGATAATAGCTGGATGGCAAGTCGGATCTCACTGGTAAATTGAATCGAACTATTGGATCTTCACAACCCCATAATTAGAAGATTAATGATAAACTAATGGCCAAGGGTAGAATGGATATGTACATGATTATAATATCCAAAGGAATTATAATCAAAATCCACAATTTGTAGCATTAAAAAAAGAAATTATTTTGGTATTCTATCGAGTACCCACAATTTGTTTGGTACTCCGTCGTGTGGCAAGAAATTTTAATGCTATAAGGCAAGAAATTAAGCTCCCCAAAAAGTGGATCAATGGGCTGAAAATTTTGGAGCGTCTTTGCATTTTTTATTGCGCAACAATAGATTTTTTTCGATCGTCTATTGAGAGGCAAGGATTCTTAATGCCTTAATGCAAAAAAGGGGCCCCAAACGTGGAACAAGAGAGCTGGTGTTTTGAATTATTCGCTTTGGTCTCACAACATATCCTGATGTCCTTAATTAGTTCAGGGAGACTGTAGTGCACTTTCTTATAGTACGTGTGTAGTATGGACAAAACAACATAGTTTTATCTGCTTTGTCCTCAAAACTATATCGTTTTATCTTATCACATGGAAATTAAAACGATGTAGTTTTAAGGACAAAGCGAATAAAATTATGTCGTTTTGCCCGTACTAAAAGCGCATTACAAGAAAATACATTACAGCTCCCCAAATTCACTTAATTACTAATTACAGCACAATAGTACTTCTGGATCCCTAACAAGGAATACTTTAGAAGATTATTTGATCCCTGCCATATTGGATTCCTAGGATCCACAATAACAATCTTCAAATATGTGATCTCCACCACATTATAGCCCTGGTAGTTCTCTCTTTTTATGATCGATTTGGTTAACTACATGAACGGATTTTGTTATCAAGACTTTAGGCAAGACCAATTGTATTGTAAGGATTCGAAAATTTTTTGCATTTTAAAATATTATTTCGGAATAATGTGTTGCGGGATATGTGTTTGTTTCAATTTTATAAGTTACGGGGTTTTTAGTTGCGGGACCCGAGTCTGGAGATTTAATTTGGACACGCATGCATAATGAGATGTGTTTATGACCATTTGGGGACCCCTTGACTTGGGTCAAAATCTCAATGGGAGAGTAGAGTGTCTCTCTCTCTCTCTCTCTCTCTCTCTCTCTTCTCTCTAAAAATTATGTTGACCGGCCCAACCATTCTCGAATTTCTTTGAGGCCATGAGAGTGTTTGTCGTGCTTAGTTGATATATGAAGCTTGATCGTGATTCCGAAGCTTGAAGAAGGAGATTTGGAGCTTGGTGGACTCTCAGAACTAGGGTTTTCCGTTTGTCATCATATTTTGCAATTCGAAGCTTGAGGAAGGAATGTTTTGCCACCTTTATGTATGATGAGTATTAGTGGATGAATTCTAGCTTGATATAATTGTATTTGATAGATCTGAGAAGTTTCAGTTCGACCATATCGTGATTTGTAGAAACCTGAAATTGTAGAGGTCGTTCAAGCGACCATCACTTGGCTCAAGCGACCATCACTTGGCTCGAGCGACATGTGTAAATTGAGAGTCGCTTGAGTGACATATCCAGTGAGTTACCAATGGTTCTTACTATCTTCTGGATTGCTCAAGCAACCATCACTTCGCTCGAGCGACATGCCCTATTTTGGGATATTTTGATATTGACCTTGGGATGGTTTGTTTATGGTTTTGGGCCATGATTTGAGGTCTTAGATTATGTTCATGGGATTTGATGCATGTTTTGCACATTCTGAGTGTGCTTGTGATATTCTCGGATAGCTATAAATTTGTGATACACGTTATGAGCTTGAGAACCTTATATACACTTGACACGTTAAGAATGAGGATGGATATAAGACTTGGGTCATGCATTTGTAGTGGGACGATGTGACTTTATGGACTAGCCCCGTCGAGAAATGTGCTAGGCGTGAAACAATTGTTTTAACCTCTTTGGGAGAAAGTGTTAATAGATGACATAGCTTGTCTGGCCACCATTAGGTGAGGTGATAGTAGAGATAATTGACATGAGATAGGTTACGTGAATTAAGAAGTTATTAAATCGACGATTGAATTGAGAAGGTAACGTTGTGACTTGTGTAGCGTCTTATTTCATGTCGAGACTCAGCAAAAAAGGGTGTCTTATGTTTAACTGTGGCTTGAGCTATGTGGTGAGATGATTATGTGAGAGGTCCTTTTTCTCATAGGTCTACTCCTTGTGAACTTCATTCCAGAAACAGTTTACCCTATTCATGTGACGTGAGGAGTTTCCTTATCCCTTTGGAGGGTGAGATGGTTCACTGCTTGTTTCTAATATTACCTAATTAATGGAATGTCGTCTTTATGCCCTAAATTATTGTCTTCCCATTGATTGCTAAAATTGCATGGGACTTTAAGGCTTATTTTGAACAATGTGAGACACTTGAAATGTGACACATGGACATAAATTAATGAATTGATAGAATACGAAAATCTTATAACTAGCCTCATTTGGGGAGTGTGCTAAGAGATGAACGATATTGCTAGCCTTTTATGGGATTATACTAGGGGATGAAACGATGTACTAGCATCCATTTAAAGAAGTGCTATGAGTGAAATGAAATATTGTATTAGCATCCATTCGTTCAGAGAAGTGCTAGGAGTAATATGAAATTATATACTAGCCTCTTTCTGGAGAGTGCTAGGAGTAGTAATGCTATGACTAGTCACCTTGGGGTATTGTGCTAGGGATGACATTGAATGGTCTATTGGATGGTAACTAGTTGTCATAGAATTGCTAGTATGGATTCCGAAATGGTTTGAATAATTTTGTAACATTAAAATATGACAATTCAATGCGACATGAAAGGCATTGACTATGCTTATGAGACATAGGACCTGGTGGATGACTTAGTAAGTTAACGCATGGATAGAAGGGTTGACTTGGCAATGGATTAATGACATATTGACGAGAAAACATAAGTTATGGAATGAAAAATGGACCAATAAATAGTAACGATTGATGGATAATGAGTCGGCATTGAAGAACGGTTGAACAGGTAACGAAAGGATATTGTAAGATGGATGTGTGTGTTGCTTATGCATGTCTTGTTCTGTATAAATTCTTCCATGTGCTATTGTTTAATGATCATGTTATATATCTGTCATCTCATATTCATATAATATTGGTATAAATATTTCTACTGAACTGTGTAACTCACGCTATCATTTTCAAGTGATGTCCATGATATCTCACATGAAGTGCGTGGAGTGCATATGACGGTGCATAAATTTTTGAAGACTTTTGATAGTAGTTATTCAGCATCATATGAACTATTTTTGGAAAGAAATTGTAAACGTCTGAACTTTAATATTTCATTTGATATATGTATCGGGCCAAGGATTACATGCCCATTTTGATGTAAAACTTCAAAACTTGTCTTTCGATGTCATATCATGGACTAAATGATTTGGGATATTTGGGTTGTTTACTAAGCGTTGAGAGGTTTTGATTATGTACCGTTACAGTTCATTTATGTTAAAAATTGAGGGCACGACATATATACTTAATTTTTTAGAGTTCGGCCTCTTAATATTAGATGATGATTGAAGATTGACCAAATAGTTGAACTGTGTTAGCAACGTGGGTCATTGCTACAATTATATTGCCAAACGGCCAAGAGACTGCCCACGTGAGACTGGGGGGTCGGTGCATGTGTCATTGCTATGCCTAGTTAACCGATGTGACACTCGATCAAGCGGTTAGAACCCTTTGAAATCGGAAGGGCACTCAAATAGGAAAACTCAAGATTTTAGAAAATGTTCCTGTATAAGAAACTTTTATATAGCAAGGAAATAGCCAGATTTGACAGTGTACAAATTGAAAAAAGATCCCGTGTTATTCACTTACTATGCTAAGGCACTCAATAGCTTATAAATATGGGATTGCAAAGCAAAATCAATATGCAATCAATTACAAGTGCTATGATTATTTTGCTTTGGTATTTCACGTTTTGACTTGAGCATCGAAGTGCCCTCGGGTTGAAAACAACCGGGTGGCATTAATTAATTGTTCCATGCGCAGGCTACAAGAGCAACTTGGATTGAGGAGATGAATCGGATCAGATAAGAGAATATTCGTAACCCCCCACAACTACTTCTAGAACTACAATAATAATAATAATAATAATAATAATAATTGTTATTATATTTAAGTAAAATTTTTAGGTTTTGAAATGAAAGAATTAAATACATTCAAGTGTGATAGAACTCCTAATACATATAGGTAATCATATAAAATGTAGGACATTTATGTATTTGTAATGATCTGTCCCAAGCCAATGCATCAAACTTAATTATAGATACTCATAAATATCGGATTTAAGAGAACGGAATTCCTTAGTTTAAGATTATTTCTTCAATCTCATGATGAGTTACAACCCGTGCAATTACATCATTTGAAAACTTTGTTGAGATTAATTTTCATATTTGAGCTATAATATGCCCCATCAAAGAAAGTTTTTACTATTTTTTAAGAATTAATGACATGGTTCTTAGATTGTGGTTCAGTTTTATGAGATATATTTTCATATTTGAGAGAATGCAATTCCTTAATTTAAGATTATCTCTTCAATCTCATAATGAGTTACGACCCGTGCAATTACATCGTTTGAAAACTTTATCAAGATCAATTTTTATATTTGAGCTATAATATGCCCCATCAAAGGGAGTTTTTACAACTTTTGAAGAATTAATGACATGGTTCTTAGATTGTGGTTTAGTTTTGTGAGATAGATAGAAAATATTGCTTAAAATATGATTAATGCTTTGTTTTATTTATGATAAAGTGTCCAAGCTACAAAAAGATATAGTATTTTAATGAATAAACAAAGTTTAGGTATTGATTTTGAAATAACAAATACAAGTCACGAAAAAATTACAAAATATGGAGTAATATAGGAAAATCAAATATATATATATATATATATATATGTGTGTGTGTGTGTGTGTGTGTGTGTGTTTAGATTAGTAAAAATATGTAAGCAATCCTCAAAATAGAAGGAAACAAAGGTGAGAAAAATCAGATTTTTACTATATAAAGGATTTTTGTTGAAATATGAAAAATGATTTAAAATATATGATTGGAATGGAAGTTTTTATTATTTGAAAATTTTGAATAATTACCAAATCGATTCATTTTCAATAGGAAAGTGATTTTCTCTCTTCGTGAGAGACGTTATATAGTAAACTTGTTTCATATTTCGAACTGGGGTTTCAATTTTTTTTAGTGTAATGTGAGCCTGAACGAACTTCATAAGTCTTGTTTGGTTGCCAGTGTCGCTGTTTCAGCAGCCTATTCCCATAAGGGGAAATCCATATCCCCGAGCCTTTAGTGTTTTCGTACATATTAATAGTTGATTATCAAATTGGCATGACAAGAAGACAAAATCTTAGTATAAAGAAAAAATCTATTCTTTAATTTTTATCCCATAAGTTTCAAATGCACGGATTTATTACTAGTACATATTATATTACATAGAATTGTCGCTCTTTCAACTTCTCTAACAACGTGCATCTTCAAAACCACTCCTCAAAATTACCTCACCATACCGAAAACCCCTCCACCCCTCATCCTCGTCGAACCCCCAACTCCTCAAAATCGCCGACAACCTTGGTCCACCACCACCAGTACGGCCAACTAGTTCACTTTTGTGAAGGGATATGAAGTAGACTTCAAAGCTTCGTCACAAAAATTAACATCAAAATTGTCCCAATAAAGTATTAGTTTTGCTACAATTATTTTAACATGAAATGACTAATAATGTAAAGTAGTAAAACTAGCTATTTGAGCCAACTACCTATTACACCTCACTCCCACATTCTACTCTTACGCCTCACTCGACATTTGCATTTCGCTCATACACTTCACCTATTTAATTACACATGCACACATATAGTATATGTACCTAACTTCTAGTTTCTTTTAAAAGGTGCTTTTTTTTTTTTAATCAGAAAAAACGGCTTATATTGATAAAATGTTGGAAACCAACTCAGTACAGTTGGAAATAGGCAATAACCTAGTTGGCAAGGAGCTAACATAAAATCTCCTAACTATACAAAGCTTACTGGAAACACAATCAATGGAGCCAAAAACCGACCCTCCAACTCTTTAAAGCTTCAAAAAATGAACCGCTTCGATGTTCCGTATGAAATTGTCGATTGACACTCCCTGGATAACTGTCTTCCCCTTCTCCTTTGGTGTAGTGTCTATATAGGACTATATCCTGAGTTGTTCTTCATTGGACTTAATTTAATGGTTACAATGTCACATGTGTAATGTTATACTAGCATTACAGTTATTGCCAGCTTCTCTCTCTCTCTCTCTCTCTCTCTCTCTCTGATTTCGTGCGATATACAAATTATTATGATTTGTAATATTTTCTCAATTGTTTAATACAAAATAATAATAAATAACATAATAATTCAAAAAACAAAAGTTGAAATAATTCTCATGGGCTTTTGGGCTTTACCTTTCCCAGCAAAGAAAGTATTTAACTTAGAAAATTATTATGATAAATAAATAAATAAATGTGGAACCCCAACAGGGCCGGCCCAAAAGTAAGGCCCAATAGGTCATTGCCTATGGCCCTACTAAAATTTAGTATTGGATTGAATAGGGATAAAAAAGAATTTAATTTTTTTAAGCCTATTTGTTCTTTAAGAGCATTGTTTTTTGGTTCTAAGCAAAAACTATAAAGAGGCCCAATTGAACTGTCTATACCCCAAAATTTCTTTGGTGGTCCAAAAAATAAGAAACAAAATCTATTAAAATATTAGTTTTAGTTTTTATAAGCCCTAACCAGCCCTACCTTTGTAAAGAAACAAGAGTCTACTGTTGATTTACCGAAGAATGGAAGAAGCTGCCGAGTGGAGTGCTGAGCCGTGATCGGTGGTCCAATTGATGGGAAAGTTTTGAAACATGGAAGGTCTCCAATTGACCGGTGGTCCAATTGATCATTGTGTCAATCTCGAGGAAGTTTTGAAACATAGAGACGTTTCGATATTGATTGGGAAATATTTATTTATGTAGTCAAAAGTTTTGGAAAAAATATTGCCAAATAAAGTGAAGAAAAATCAATTGAAGTGTTCAATCATTTGAAACACATGGATGTTTCTTTTTTAAATATATTGAACGCTTATAAAAAAAATTTGATTATATCGGCCACGGTTGCCTCCGGAGAAAGAAATTTTCCAAAGTTAAAAATAATCAAATTTTACGTTCGATCAACCATGTCTCACAAGAAATGTTAAATGGATTATACATTTTATGCATAGAAAATGACTTAGTAAAAGAAGTCAATTATACAGGTTTAATTAATACTTTTACTTTTAGAAATGCAAGAATAATAATTTTCAAATTATATTATTGATTTTTTGTAATGAAATTTAATATTTAAACTTGTATTTTTGTTATCTTTTATAATGCTAAATAATTTTTATGATGTTATATTTAAAATTATTGTAATTTTTTTCACATATTAAAAATATATAAGGCTCTTTTTTAAGATTTCGCCTAGCCATTGGTCACTCCAATTTAATTACCCAAAGATGTACGAACTCATTCGGAATTTTCATAGTTACATAGTCAAAATTAGGGTACAAAGATATAGTTAAGATACGTGTAAATTTAGACTTACATACTTCTTAAAAAATTCAAACCTATCCAAATATCATATCACGACACACATGCTTAGAAGAGGATAATCTTTAATAATAATAAAAAAAAACTAAACAGTACGTCGTCATCCATTAGACTTTCTATAACAAAAAATTCAACATTCAAATCACATATACATTGTCTTACGTTAATTTTAAAAATGTCAAAATCTTATATTGTTGTGATGTGTCATGACAGTTGTCAACAGCCAAAGTTGTCTTAATATGGCACTAGAAGCGAGGGCACATACAAATGTGTGTATAAATTGAAAAATTGTAACGTTGTTTGATAGTGGTGATAATGAGCAGTTACATAGAATATTTAGTAGAAAATAAATTGTTATTTTTACCCTTATAATTATGAAATAATTAAGATAACTTAAAAATAATTAAAAATATTTTTAGAAACAATATAAAAATTAAAAAATAAACACAATAACAAAATTAAAAAACACCAAAGTGGTGCTTTCAGAATATATATAGAATAGATAGAGATAGATACGTACGTTGCAATCAAACACTTGGCATTAATTTTCGCCGCATAGGGAAAGAAATTAAACTCATTTTTTAGGGTAATTGCCCAACATAAACATTAAACGACAGAGGTATCAATCTCGAGATGAATTGAAAAGTAAAAAATAATAAGCGGGTCCACCATTTATTAATATATCCATCCATACACCTGTCACCTATCTCACCCTTGGATTTAATAAGCTTTTCGGATATGACTCATCATACTACCACGACCCTTTATCTGTGAGCGCTTCAGGTTTCATTGCCCGGATTTGCCGGGAAAACGAGGTGGATGGACCAGACACCGGATTTGCAGTTCTATATAATGTACGTTTAGTAGAGATAAAATAATATAATTTTATTTGTTTTATTTTTAAAATTACATTATTTTAATTTATTATACAAAATATTATTAAAATGAATGGAATTAAATTGATATAGTTTTAAGGACAAATTAGACAAAATTGTACCGTTTCGTCTGCACTATACACGCTCTACATAAAACTACACTGTAACCTCTCTGAATCCAAATGCACCTAAGATATCTGGTATTCAAAAACATTTCACCACCACAAGATTGGAAGAAGCTGTACTTCATTTTTATATTACAGACAAAAGAGAGATCGGATTCTAATCAATAAGTAAAACGGAACTAGAACTTGGTTCTTTGTATTTTTAAATAGAGTAGAGTAGATATAAATGAGAATAACACCGACAAGGAGAATAATGAGCAAATGACATGATGTATGAAAATTCACTTTGATTAATATACAAGCAAAGATAGTAATATTGATGCTTAGATAATAAAGGGTACAATTGTTACCGAGAAGCCAGCCTAGGGAGAACATTGAAATATAAACTAAAGAGGAGGGCCTGAGTGGGAATAGGCTGCACCTAAGGGGATACATTCCCTAATATCAAAGCAAATCCAACCAAACTCTAAATTCTCAAATTTAATCGACACAATAATTTTTTTTACAAAAGTTCATACTATTTTTTTGGATAAAAAATTAAAAAAAATTTGTACATATTTGTAAAATTTTAATTCACCAATTTAAAGAAGTTATCAAAAAAATAAATTGGTGTCACAATTTTTAAAAAAATAAAATTCTTTCGTACATAACTTTTTTAAAATTTTGACACTAATTTAAATTCTTGCTTGCTTCTTTTAATTGATGCAAATAATTTTTAAACATATGCATGAAAAAATTTTAATCTTTTGATTCGAAAAACTAGCATGAAATTTCGTAAGGAAAAAAATAAATTATAATATATGACAAATAAATAATTGATCTACGCATTAATAAAAAATAAAATTTTATTTATTAATATTAAATTAGGTTATTCAGACTAATTTACAAGCACATCGATTAAAATTTGAAAAAAATAAAATAAATTTATTTTTAAAAATAAAAGTTCTTGTTTTTTTTACTATTATACCCTTTTCGAATAAACATACAATATTTTAAAATATTTAGCCTTTTAACATTATAGATTTTTCCACGACATATTTATTATTTTTACGATATACTTACTTCTAGTAAAAAAATACCAAATCTCAAAAAATAAATCCTCAAAAAAAATTAAGAAAATGAGTGTAAAAGAAGGACAAAATTTCTCAAATTTAAGAACAAAACTAACGAAAGTGAATGAAAACTAATGGCAGAGGGTAATGATCTAATAGTTTTAAAAATAAAAGAGGTGATTGTATTTTTTGAAATTTCAAGAGAGAGCTCTGCAATTGTAAAAAACCTCAGGAGAGACCAATGCATTTTACCCTAAGCATTTTGTTATAGGTAGTGTTTCTCATTTGCAATTTGGCCGCCTTGCGTATAGTCACGACTCATCATACTGGACTCCACCTTGCATATACTTACTTGTCTGTGAGCGCATTCCGTTCAGTTATTGAAAAAATCGTACGAGAAAGTTATTCTCATAAAAAATGAAGTGAAGTGAAGTAAAATAAAATAAAATCTATTTTATTGTGTGTGTTTATTTGCCAAAAGAATTCTGTAAAAAAATAAAAATTTACTTGTTCATTTGTCAGGAAAAAAAATAATGGAAACTTTTTTTCTAAATTCAATGGTTAGTTGTGAAGAAAATTAATTCTGAAATCATATATTTTCAAAATTTATCCTTTCAACCACTATGAAACTCCTTCATAAAAATTAAAATGCTAAA
>JABCMJ010051397.1:0-15049 GCA_014822125.1 Arbutus unedo | reverse complement strand
ACGAGTAACCGTAAGATAATTTAGCTTTCCAACCAAGCGACGGTATTGATCGGGACTAGAAAGCAGCTCCCCTTGATCAACGCACAATTTGACATTAGGATCCATAGGAGTCTCGACAGGCTTTGACCCCAGTAAGCCAGTATCTTCTAGAATATCCAGCACATACTTTCTTTGTGATAAATTAATACCATCCTTAGATTGTGCCACCTCAATATCCAAGAAATATCTCAATTTTCCCAAGTCTTTGGTGTGGAATTGGCGCTGTTGGAATAATTTTAGATCATCAATACCTTTCTTATTATCATCTATAATAATAATATCGTCTACGTAGACGATCAATAATATTCTCCCTTGATCAGATGCGAGAGAAAAGACAGAATGATCAGAATGGCAGCGCTTCATACCAAACTAAAGAACATCACTAAACTTGCCAAACTAAGATCTTGGAGATTGTTTAAGCCCGTAAAGAGCTTTCCGAAGGTGACATACCTGAGAGGACTCTCCCTAAACAACAAATCCGGGTGGTTGTTCCATATAAACTTCCTTGATGAGGTCGCAATGCAAGAAGGCATTTTTGACATTTAATTGGAAAAGAGGCCTGCGAAGATTGGCAGTAAGAGAGATAAGGAGACGAATCGAGCTGAGCTTGGCAATTGGAGAGAAAGTTTCAGCATAGTCAACACCGTAGGTCTGAGTATAGTCCTTAGCTACAAGACGAGGTTTTTAACGCTCAACAGATCCAATAGAATGATACTTCACATTGAACACCCAGCGACACCTAACAGTAGACTTTCCAGGCAGAAGAAATACCAGCGTCCAAGTATGGTTGGTATGAAGGACAATCATCTCCTCCTCCATAGTTGTCCGCCACTCAGAAAGAGATAAGGTCTCCTGTACAATGTTAGGAACAAAAAGAGAGGAAACAGAAATAGAAAAAGCACGGAGAGATGGAGAAAGATGATCATAAGAAACAAACTGAGCAATGGGATGAGAAGTAGTAAAGTGCGAATACCTTTCTGGAGGGCAATGAGCAAGGAATTAGGAGATGGAGGTGTTGGAGCAGGAGACAATGGTGGAGGCGGATCTCGTGGCAGAGGAGAGGATTCAGTAGAGGGTAGAAGCGGAGTCGGAAAACTGTTGGGACGGCGAACGTATACCTGGAAAGGTGGGGAGGGGGGTAAAGTGGGCATAAAAAGAGGTTCCAGAACAAGCATGGGAACTGGCGAACCCTCAGGAGAAGTAGAGTCTGTAAAAAATGAGACAGACTCTTGGAAAGTAACATCAGCACATACAAATTGACGACGAAGGGTGGGTGAATAATATTTATAACCTTTTTGAGTGCGGGAATAGCCAAAAAACACACTTGTTAGATCGGGGATCAAGTTTATCCCAACAAGGATCCAAAACATGAATATAACAGGTGCACTCAAAGACCATAGGAGGAAGGGAGTAAAGTAGGCGATCATGACATAATAAAGCATATGGTATTTGGCCACCTAAGATAGTAGATGGCATCCGATCAATAAGGTAACCTGCAGTAAGGACTGCATCACTCTAGTAAGATTTTGGAACATGCATCTGCAACAAGAGAGCACGAGTAACGGTCAATATGTGGCCCAATTTGTGTTTGGCAACTCTATTTTGTTGTGGAGTCTGAGCACAATAGGACTGATATAAAATCCCATGAGCATCCCAAAATTGTGATAAATATTGATGATAGTATTCACGAGCATTATCAGACTGAAACATGCGAATTGATATATCAAATTGCATTTTTGTTTCCTCATAAAAAGATTTTAAAATGGAGGACAACTCGGACCTTTGTTGCATAAGATAAATATAAGTAGCACGAGAATAATCATTAACAAATATAACAAAATACTGAAAGTGAGAACGGGACGGGACCTGCATAGGGCCTCAAATATCTGAATGCACTAAATGAAAAAGACTTGACATACGACGCTCTTCTCATGGAGAGAAAGAAACATGACGATGCTTATGAAACTCATATACTTCACAGGGAAGTGACTCGACATGACCACATGAGGGGACCATCCGTTTAAGGTTGGAAAGCGACGGATGGTCAAGACAACAGTGATATTGGTAAGGCGAAATAGTGGATTGGAATGCAATAGAGGGAGACTACTCGTCATCCAAAAAATAGTATAGGTCACCATGTTGAACACCGCCTCCAATCTTCGTTCTTGTCCTAAGATCCTGAAAGATACGAGAATCAGAAAAAAATGTGACTGAATAATTTAAAATTTTGGTAATTTTATTCACAGACATAAGACTAAAAGGAAAGCGAGGAACATGTAAAACAGATTCTAAACAAAAAGAATAATTTCATGTAATTGAACCCAAACCAGAAATAGGAGTCGTAGAGCCATCAGTCAAGGCGACACGAGAAGATGGCCTAGAGGGACGAGAATTAGACAAGACAGTTAGAGCACCAGTCATATGATCAGAAGCTTCAGAGTCAATGACCCAAGGAGATGTGGAAGATAGAGAGAGAGAGAGAGAGAGAGAGAGAGAGAGAGAAGTGTATAGGATGATTATTCCACCCTAACACAAAAGCTTATATTTATATAGAGAGAGTAGATCATAAGCTTAGCACATAACCAATGTGGGATTAAACTAACTTAATTATTCTAATATTCTAACAGTAAGTTTACAAACACTACAGATTTGTTTGACACATTGGATGACAGGTGATGGGTGGACAACTTCTTTTCTTAGATGGGTCCGGGTTATTACTCTTGTGCCTAATTTGCTTTCGGGGGTTGGTTTAGATGTTGCCTATGAACTTGGAACAACAGTGAGGTATATGTGACATTTGGTGTGTTCCTGCTTTTGAATAACTGTAATTGGGTAGTTAAATCTTTTGGAGTCAACAGGGAGGTATGCACGGTGTAATATTGCGCTCAATCATCTTGCCCCAGAAGATAAAAGTCAATGAATTAGCAGATATTGTCAATTTTATTTCCTGTTAGATATGTTGTTCAATATGGGCTTGTGCAGTTGTGCCAAGTTGGCTATTGTAACAGTCATAGTTTCCCTACTGAAATTTGTATCCTTCTTGTTGAGATTTGAAGCTCACCTTATGCATAATGCCCTTGATGAAACTGTTGTCAGTTTACGTACAATGTGACGTAGACTTAATATTACTTTTAGTCTTTTGGGTTATCTCTTACAGAGATCGTGGTTGTGAGCTTTATACAAATTGCATAAACTATAGGAACATGAACAAAAGATTCTTTGTTTGTTCATTTCTTGTCGTTGATGTTTTGCATGCCTTGATTCTGCCATCAGCTTTTAATTTGTCAATTTGTCGAATGTTGTACTTGTTAAGAGCTAATCTGATATAAATTAAAGGTTGGTGTTATTCTACCAAGCATGTTTCTGAGCTCATCCTTCACTGGTCTCAGCATGCAGCAGTTGGGATAATGCTTGCTTGACTAACTTTACTATGGTCAAACCATTTAGGAGGTGACTTCTGTTTTACAAACAATTCCTTCTTCTTCCTTATTTAGGCTGCCCACCTTACCTGGTGGTTGGAATATGGTGGTCATTAGTTGTGCCCAAATTTTTTTGAAAAAGTAATATTACCCCAACAATAGATTCTAAATTACACAACTTAAGCCATTACTACTACGTTCAGAATCCTTGCCACCTTCAAACTCTGGTTGTGAGGCCAGAGGGGATCCTTAGTTTGTCAAAATAATAGCTAAAACAAGCAGCCGTGTGCCTTGGTAAAAAGTTATTCTATTGAAGCAAAAATGGAACAAAGGGCACATCAATACTACCTTACTGGAGATGTCAGAATAATGCAATGGCGATCAATCTCGATATGCTTCGTATGCTTATAGAAGACGAAATTGTGTGCAATTTGAATGACACTCTTGTTATCCCAATTAAGAGGCATGGAAGACTCAAGAAAGATAAGCATGTTTAACATAAGCCAATAGAGCTAAATGATTTCAGTAGTAGCTTGAGATGGAATGCGGTGATCTGCTTAAATAATAGTTGCATTAATGAGAGATTGTTTCTTCTTTTTCAAGGAAATTGGAGAGTCGCCAAGCAAAACACAGAAACCATATATTGGTTTTCAATCAGAGATATCACTTGCCTAATCAGCATAAGCATAAGCCCAAAGGGTTAAGCTCGAAGAGGAAGGGAGCAGTAAACATGGGTTGGTGGTACTACAAACATTCTAAAATGTGTGTCAATGTAGCCCATTAGCAAAGAGGGGTGGAGACATATTGGCGAACATTGTAAATGCTAAGTAATATTTGTAAGATATGCCTAACAATAATCTATATCGCAATACTTCGTGGGCTAATCAATTAGAGCACAATCAAAAGTAAACAACTTAGCATGCAATTCAATAAGAGTATTGACAAAGTTTTAGTCGGTGAGATTAGCATTATGGAGAATATTAGAGATGAAGCTGTTTACCAAGAAAATAACAGAGGATCCAATTCTTTCATTTCAAACTCTTGAAACAGATGGATTCTACTTGGTTTACTTGAATCAAATCTTGTAATAATCATGTCATCCACATACAATAGGAGGAGAACTAACCCAGTAGAAGGATGACGAAGAAAAAGAGTAAGTCATGCGTACTAAGTTGGAAACCAATCTCGAGAGCAACATGTTCCAAACACTCATATCAAGCTCAAGGAGACTATTTGAGACCATAAAGAGTATGACGAATACAAAGAATAAGGACGGAAGTATGAGAGAAACTAGTAGGACACAAACTTTGTTGTTAGAGGTAAAAGAAAAGGTGTTTAAGGTTAAACAAACCCCTAACACATTCAATGTAATTATAATAAACTAGACCAAAAAAGAGCAATGACTCTTGTACCCACGCTCAGACCTAACTACTATTACTAATAGAACTCCAAACAAAGTTCTTTGGAGAGATTTCCATCAAGAAATGCATAATTAACATCCAATTGGAAGGGAGGCCATTGGTGCATAGTAGCTATAGAGATCAAAGTACGAACAATGAAAATCTTAGCAACGGGGGCAAAGGACTTCTCATAATCAATACCATATACTTAAGCAAACCAATTAGGTAGATCTTAACCTCGGGAGCTAGCATTTGAAGTTAGAATGCCCTCATGCTTATATATTGCATATTGCTTTCATACCCAGGACATTTGGGACTTCACTTGAAACCTTCCGTAACGCACAACATGCTCACTTGATAGCACTTGCGACCCAATTTACATTGACTCAGATATGGGTATTGGGTTGGTAGATGTTACCTGGACTTGTGTACGAGTATCTTGTATACATGTATTTCTAGCATTCGGACACCTCAAATCTTATTATGGAGGGTATGCGGATATGTTGCCGGCATTTGAAATAGGCTAAGGATGGCTAAAACAGAAATACCAGGGGATGTTTTGGGACAATTAATAGTACACATGAATATTAAGTAAGGAGAAAAAGAAGGAAGAAGATAGATCTAGGCCTCACACGTAGATTACTAAAGGCATCATATCTAAAGCCTCACCGAAGGTGAAAGAGCGAAAAGCAATAGTTCGAGTAGATTACCAACGGCATCACACAATCCTAATAGCTTAAAGCTATGTAAATTCTCATTCGTTCATTGATTCATAAGCTTCAAGTTACATCAATTTAGAGGCTAACATGTGTTGAATGCAAAAACCTAAATACGACGACTTCTATTCCCAAGTGGTTTAGGAAGGATGAATCTGCATAGTAATGGATGAATACACCGAATAAGAACTAGGACATTAATGTGATGAAAAAATGAATAGAAACATGTGGTTAAATGTATCTAAATAGATGCAAATTCATATAACTTAGTTGCTAATATAGACCAAGGGAATACTCCTACAAACCTTCTACTTCCAATCTTCTAAAACTATCAAAATACACATGGTCTTTATTATGGATTGCATCAGAATGTGGATGCAAATTTGTATGGGGAGGGGATACGTGAGATAATTATGAAAGGATACGTAAATAGAGATGGCCTAATAACACTTTTATGTCAGATTGATGGACAAAAGGCGCAAATAAGCCAAATAAGGTTTGAAAAAAAACTCTTTATTAAAAGATTTAAATCACATATATGTTGAGAGCTTGATAAAAAGATGTGGTAATTATGATGATTTACAGCTATTAATATAAAGCAAAGAAACAAATAATGGTTTCATTTCGGTAAAAATGAGAGAGAGAGACTTTGCGTCTCACTCTCTCTAGAACAATGATGGTAGTTCCCCTTCCCTAGATCTGCTTCTATTGTGGATTTCTTCTCAAATAGCTGCTATGGCGGTTCTATTTCTTGGATCTATTGAGATGCGTCAAAACACATGCCGAATCTCTCTTCATTTTTTTTTCTTCATCGTGTTTTTTTGCAAAGAAAAGTAAAAATTATGAAGAGACGTATCCACTTTGAAGCAACTGTATCTGACCTGTATGCCACACCTGTGTTCGTGTTGTTTTGTGTCGTCATGGGAGCTTTGCCCAAAATGTAAATCCATGTGACATAGGGTGCAGATTTATATCTTGTGGACCGAATTTTGACTAATCAACACCTACCTAACTGTATTTGACTCCTGCAGTCCCACCTCATTGTCCCCCTCCTTGCTCTCGATTGACCGTTTTCAGCAACAAATCACAAGTTATAAACAGCGTAGCAATGGAAAAATTGCTTTGTCTAATCTGGATCTCGCATATGCTCACACCTGTTAGGTAGTGTTAGCATGGTGCTTTCCCAAAATTGCGGATCCATGTAAGATAGCCTGCCTTAGGTGAAATGCTTCCACTAAGACTTGATCCAACTTCTGATCGAGCAAACAACCTAAATGGGCATGGGGTCGATGGTCTGAAAAGTCAACCCACCCTGTCTGAATGTCACTTACCCCCCTTTTCCTTCAAAGCAAGGCAACGCGCAGATTAGGGAAAACCATAACTTGATACTTGCCTCTGAATCCGTAGTTTATGGTGTTGGGCAGAACTCAATCTGAAAAATGAGCTATGGAAGTGAGTGTGCCCTCATGCTTGTGTATTGCACATTGCTTCCCAACCAGAGCATTGTGGGACTTTGCTTCACTACTGAAACATGCTTTTTCGAAGATAGCGTGGACAAGTTTACTCTTGGTTGGAAGCTCATGAATTGCCAAGAAAGCATCATACACGCAACAATATTGTTGTTTATTTTGTTCTAGGCTTTGTAGTCAAGTTCAAAAGTACTGTTGGCTTTTATTATTCGAGTTTAAACACCATGACAACACTTATCCTCTTTCCTCCATTACTCATGGATTTAGTGATAGTGTTATAGAGCAGGTATAGTAGTATGATATGGTGGTTGCATTCCTTAGCCATCATGTATTATATTTGCTACATTTCTCCTCCTGTTGTTTCAACTCTTTCTTTCTTTCTTTGGATATTCTCACCGTGCAGTGTTTTTTTTTATGCTTTAAACTGATCGACTCTCCTCTAGGTAAAGATATACGTATGTGTTCTTTCCTCAATTTCTCAATTTCTCGAATTATTGAATTCTGTTCTCCAGTTATCCTCTGAATGATGCTGCAGAAACAGTGAATGAAATTGGATCCTCTATCAGAAAAGTAATGGGAGGAACAAGTGGAATCATGTACTTGACTTGCAGCCTTAAAGTTCATATCTTTTGATTGGCTGGCCATGTTTTTACAGTCGTAATTTGATGCATTGTCCTTTGAAACAGATATACTATTTTCTGTAAGGCCGCGTATGCACAGTTGAAGGCAAGTAGCCATTCAATTATTGCACCAGTGCAATGTAAGATGATTCAGGATGTTAAACTTGTCTAACATTTGATTACTCGTTGGTATAATATTTGAATACTCATTGGTATAGGGGCTGCTGCGCTTGAAGCTGCCATTGCTGCAGTCAGTAAATATGGAGGGGCTAGTGCAGGTTATCGCACATTGTTAGATGCCCTCATTCCTGCGTCATCAGTTCTTAAAGAGGTCAAATGATAGTTAACTTCTTTTATACTTTCTATAACTATATTGGATGTACATTCTCTTAGCTACTGATATATATTTTCACAAGCAGCGTTTAAACATTGGAGATGATCCTGTTGATGCTTTTGTTCTTTCATCTGAAGCAGCTTTGGCCGGAGCTGAGTCCACTAAACACATGCAGGCACAAGTGAGATACTTGTCTCTATTCATCATGTGCTCTCTCTTGTATTCCTTGGGACACCATCTGAGATACTTGTCTCTATTTGTCATGTGTTCTCTCTTGTATTCCTTGGGACACCATCACTACGAGAAATAGGAGGAAGCAGTGTGAGTTGCCTTAGACGTTTAGAACACCTATGGTAGTTAATTGCTTCGAGAAATAGGAGTTGGTGGGAGTTGCCTTAAATACCCCTGGCAGCGCTTTTCTTGATGGATTTCTTCTGATAGGATTAGGAAGAATTTGTTGGATGGGATACCTCATAGCACGATGCATTTTAGAAATGTCTATTTAAATATGTACATGATTAGATGGACAAAAGAAATATGTGATGCAATAAGAACTGTTAAGGGTTAGTTGTTCTGGTATTAGTGAGTGAGGGCATATTTGTCTTTGTCATTATCTCTCTGTTGATAACATGTGCATGTTAGGGTTAATGAAAACCTTAGAACAGTTTTCATTAGCTCTCTATTGACAGGAACAAAGTACTACAATTTTGGGCTAAAACTATCGAAGAGTTTTACATTAACCTGCCTTGAGGTTTGTAACAATTATTTTCCCCAACATTATGACACTTACATGTTGGGGGACACATTGAGTATTAACTATATTTGTTTTTCATGGATTCATGTCCAATGCAAATCACTATTTGCATCAAATAAGGGATATAGATTACAAATGATATCATTACTATGAATATATAAAAATAAGTGACATTAGGTCAGTATTCAGGGCAATATTGACCCTGGCCCAACTTTCTAAAAGAATCTTCTGACCTCCTAATGTGTCCCCGATATGCGCAACTAAGAAAGCTGTAGACATTTAATCATGCCCGACACACTTATGCTGGGCCATATCGGTGCTTCATAGAATATGCTGCATCCTACTTTTTGAAGATGACCTTCAACCTTTTGTGTGCATGTCATGTCATGTGTTCAGGTTTGTGCAACAAATGTGTTGAATGATGTAACGTTTTTCTTTCCAAATGTCTAATTAGTTACACATTCCTTCATGGATTATGGGAATGGTATCTTTGGTCTTTAGATTCTGCAAAATGTATAATTTATGTTTTCAATTGGTGTTATGACACATGGTATTCTCTCCATATAACTCCATATCTATGACTGACAGTAAAGTACAGAATGTACATGTTTAACGTGTTGTCACCATGTTGTGTCCTTTATTTTTCTAGTCATCATGACCATGCGTCCATCCGTGCTACTTAGATAGTGCCTCATAGCTCATCCAACCGATGCATTTTTAGTCAAACCTGATCCGCCCATTAGCATAACTGTACATTCACATTCTGAACTATCACACACAAACCTATCATTTCAATATGGTTTTACAGAGATAAATACATACATTTCACCCTCTCATTTTTTTCAAAAAGAGAAAAAAAAGAGAAAGATCCACGTCAACCAACCTAATTCTCCTTCACAAGTGTATCTCACTCATCCGTTCGACTTTCCAGTTTAAGTTGCCTTTACATATTCATTTATTATCTTCATCTACCTATATTATATACTAAGTTGTGTAGAGCACGTGGTGCCCTCTCCTTTTTCCCCAATAATTTCAAAACGATTAGAGAAAAATCCACGTCAACCAACTCCTTCGCACATGTATCTTAATGTCCGTTCAATTTCTCAATTTAAGTTCCCATTACAGATCCGTTTGTTATCTTTCATTACTAGGTTTGAGAAAGCATTAGGCATAATTTTTCCCTTATTGGCCTCCTAAAATCAAAATGTATTTTTTCTAAAAACACGTAAACATTGAGAACATTCTCTTAAGATGAAACTAAATTAAAAAGAAAAAATACCTTACGCCTTCTTTGATATTTTTGTTTCAGATTCTTATGTTTCTCAAATATTTGTACTGCACGTGCATAGGATTGTTGCATGTACATACCTGCTAATATCTATGCATAGTAATGCGTTGAAGTATAAAATCAACAGTTTGTATGTGTGCATGTATATAGGGTACCTTTTGTTTAATCAGATGATATAGGGTACCTTAATGTACATTTGTAGGGTATAAGCATATATTTTTTGGAAGGTAGAGGTAGAGGTAGAGTAACTACAGAGATTGAATAGGGTATAATTACACATTTATGGAGTAACTACACATTTACAGGGTATAAGCATGAAAAGTAAAAGATATTTTCATATATGCATATATGATCATGAAGTCTTATTATGAGATTGAAGTAATGTAGGCTTGTTTGTGGTGTACAAAAATATATTTACATTGTCCAATTAAGTCATTTAGATTTTGAAGACTTAAGAGGAAGTCTTTTCTGGTTTCCTTTTATGTCAAGAATTCCCTTCACGAGCTATATTATTCACATTGGTAGTGGTTGTGGGGGTGGAGGTGGTCCTATTGGCATGGCAGCGGTGGCAATGTGTGGTGGCTCTGGTTGTGTGGTTGAAGTAGTGGTGGTAGATGTTTGTGCTTGGAAGTGCAGTCATGATGGCGTTGGGGCAGGGGGCAATGTTGGTGTTCTAGTATTCTATTTGTTGAGGGAATTTACATCAATTCAATCATATGTTCCTTATATGAAGAGAGGGCTAACCCTAGAATTTAAGTGCTCTCTGTCTCGCTCTCTCTCTCACACACACACACACACACACATTTATGGTCCACGAATAATGTAATTTTGGAAAAGAAAAAACAAAAATGATGGAAAAAGAAAGAATAAAGAAAATGGATCATTGTTCTTCATCGTCTGTCTCATCTGTCGTCGACAATCATCCACTGTTTGAATTTGGTCATAAGTCTCTCTTCAATTTCTACTTTCGAAACTCTAGCCATGCTTCTCTTTAAAACCTGTCCATATCATAACTACCATTCCCAAACATGCCAGATCTAAGCCAGTTCAATTTTGGGTTACCCCCGTCAGTTTCAAACCCATTTGACTCAAAACCACAAAACCTATCACTGAGTTGACCCACTGAAGATCATAGAGGGTGGTGAGGCGTTTCTCAACGTAGAGAAACTTCGCGTAAAACTTCTTGACTAAATCCTTTTAAGAGAGGACTGAGCCAAGAGAAAGGTTAGCATACCATAATGCTCTATCTATTAAGGACTTCGAGAATTCTCGCAATTTCTCAGGTTGCAATCTCTTATATGGGTACCGAGCTTATCCACAAACCAGGTTACATGTTCCTTTCTTACCCTTGTCGAGTGATGGAGCTATCGGCAAGCCATTGAGTATGTTGATAAAAGCCACTCCGTGGGGGGGAGTCTGTTGCGAGGCTATCCCCTTTGGCTTAATCTTGGCTTCACATGCTCACCATTGGACTTCTCTCTCACTGGAAGGGTTTGTGTGCCATCCAAGCATTGGTTGTCACTGTTGTTAGTTTCTGAACCCATAGGCTGAGATCAGTCTGTCTTCACTTAGGAAGCTGGCGAGTTGGCGGCTCCTCTCCGCCATGTGAGCAAGGTCTCCTTTAGGAGTGTTTGGGTTTGTTGCCTGGCAGCGAGGGTGTTTATCATTGAGTGGAGTTGCATAACACCAGCTTCTTGAGAAAGTCGTTCTACGTAATCGCCACGAAATGTTTGTGACTTCGGCACTAGTTTGACCTTGAGTTCATTTCCTTACTATTCTAGTGAGCAACATTCTTCTCTAGCAGAGTATAATGTAGATGCTAAGGGCAGAAGTGAGCCTTCTGGGAATAAGGCTTGCACTATAGTGGCTTGAGACCACCGGAAGTCAAGGAGGATAGAGCTTAGGATAGCTTTGGAGAGAGAAGGGATGGTAGTGCAGAGTGGTCAAAGGGATATTTTGTTTGCTTAATGTGCCTTCTATGTGTATTAAATGCTCGTCTCTACTATTTGTCAGCCCTTTCTTATTCATGAGCCTTGGGAGGTGAGAGAGCCAGCTGTTGCGCTCATGCCAATTGGTGGCCTAGGTAGAAGTTGACATGCTTTGCTCTTTGAGTTCAAGTCCAGACCTTGGGACTTGTATCATGGGACTTATAGAGGCCGTTTAGGTGGTACATGGGCGTCTGTATCGTATGACAAGTTAGGTGATAGGTATGACAAGAGCTCTGTGTGTCAGATGGTGGGTGTAATACATGCCAGATGTCGACCAACATTTCCTTTTTCTCTAGGACTAGCCAAGTTGTCCTCGACAAACTCTTCGCTCTAGCCCCCGCATCACATGTCTCTTTAGGTCTCGGGCAAGATACTTAGGCCTTGATGTTGGTCTAGGGTGGTGTTGGAGTCACCTTTGGTGATTTGCTGTAAACTGATGGAGTCCGGGGAGCATTGTAGGACATAGGTGAGTCCTATTGAAGAAGATATCTTGGTATGTAAGGTATTGGTACCCACTGTCGATCCTTTAGTAGATGAGGCACCCGATCGCACCGTGGGAAGATTTCTTGAGAGGATACTCGCCGGTTGTATGGCCCCTTCCTTTGTTGGGTATCTATCCTTGGCCAGATGGCCCCTTTGTTAGAGGATGTATTCTTGGTGGGATGACCCCTTCCCCCGTGGGAGGATGTATACCTTGGCGGGATGGCCCCTTCCTTTATGGGAGGATATATCCTTGGCTAGATGGATCCTTCCTCTGCGGGGGATGTATTCTTGGCCAGATGCACCCTTCCTTCATGGGGGATGTATCTTGGTCGGATGCTTATCTAGAGGTGAAGTGTCTCTCGATTACCTTACTTATGTGGATGTATCTTGGTCGGCATGGGTTGCTTAGGACATGCCATGCGGCGGAGGCCAAACGGATATCTTTAACTTTATATCCTCTCCATTCTTGTATGGTTCCTATTAAACTGGTGGAAACCATTGAATGTTATCCAAATATGGTAGTTTGTAGAATCCAAAATTGAATTCCTAGTTTTTTGCTGTTTGGAGGTTACAGTTGAAGCCTAAAAAAAACTACTATTATTTTTATCAATTAAAAATCAGGTTCGGAAAGTATTTTGAACTGTTAACTCTCTTTAGGTGACGTCGAGTAAGAAGCAGAAATTAGTGCTGCGGCTTCGTGCCAAGTTATCCTAATCACACAGTCATCTTTGTTCCGAATGTGCGAAAATTCCTTATTTCATTTCAGGCTTTTGTTACCAATAGGTGCTTAGCGGACCCATTTGATTAATTTAACTATATTAGGCTTTATCTGTAATATCATGTTTACAGCAGAAAGCTCTGGTGGATATCTTCCCCGCAGGATTCTCTTATGAAAGGGCCCATAAATTGTATACTGGTGGCATTCCATTAATGCCTCACTTGAATAAATAACTTTATGACTTGTTAAAAGAGGTCTTTATGTAAGCCATGTAGAATCTTACTGATCATAGTTTCAAATTAACATTGCCTTACATAGAGCATTTTGTGCCTATGCATTGTGTTAGACTCTTTGTATTTCAGGGTAGCCATGGCAAAAGTCCAGGATCTGTTTCTTTTCATCAAAAGGATTAGAAATGGGATGGATACAACAAAGAAACATTGGCAATGTACATCTATACACTTGTTGAGTTGTTAGAATGCTGAGTTAAAACTAATTTCGAACAATTCCCCTGAAATTATTTTTCGAAGTCTTGCTATAATAGATCAATAAACAGTACATTTGATTGAATTGTTTGACCCAGTGCAGAGGGACAGTTTGTTAATCACTCTATGGCCTCTCTATCCTTACAGTTGTCGTAATTGGTTCATGTTTCGAAACTTTAAATATCAATGGTTCATTTTATGCTGCCTAATTTTTGTTAGTGGAAAGAACTGTCTTGGTTGTTTCTGCCCTCTGAGAATCTTGCGCTGATACGTATTCTTCCGACAAACATGAAAGGCAACAAACCAATATATAAGCAGGAAAATTATAGTGTGCTAGCAATCTCCATGGTATCTGCATTCATTGTTTGGTGTGGTGACTTGTGATTATCTCAGTTTCTCTCTCCGAGTAACCCTTTTGGTCATCTGGCTCTATGCCCCGTCTTGTTGGGGATATCCTCTTGTTTGTATTTGTAGTGATTGGAAAGCAGTTCATCTGTTGGAATTTGGATTTTTACATTATTTTCTTTTGTTTTTCTGTTTGATGATTGCTTGTCCTCCACTCATTTTGTGTTCTTTTCTGTTATTATATATATATATATATATATATATATATATATATTTATTTTTATACGAGAAGAAAATATATTGTAACAGGTACATGTTTTACCTGATTATTCATGTTCCATGTTAATGCACATGTTGTCTTTCATGTTTTATATTGAGGCCTAATCAAGATGGTGGAAGGACATTGCAGGCTGGGCGTTCAACGTATGTATCTGGAGAGATTCTTGCTTCGGTTCCAGACCCGGGTGCTATGGCTGCAGCTTCATGGTATACAGCTGCGGCCAAGGCCATCAAGGACGACAAGTACAACCACCAGGCTTCTTCATAAGCAAACTCCCAAGCATCACCGGCATGGCTCCTTTTTTGTTAGGACATTTGTAACCACAACCACCAAAGTAAAACAATACATACCGCCTTAACCATTCAGGAGGGCATTCTGCTTATGCAGTCTGTGCTTCATGCTCAGAGAGTCAGTTTCTTCCGTTATTTGTTAGTCTACTTCCGGAGATTAATTACTAACCCTGCAGTGACACTTTATAAATCTGCCCATTCTGTTGTATACTTAACATAGCTACATAAATTAGATGATTTTCATCCCATCTGTCGCCCTATTTCACTTTGGTAGCTCAATCCCATTTTTTTCAGCACCCAAAACCCCTAATAAGTGATTTGGACAATTAAAAAGTAATTTAATCACCTTTTAAATTAGGAATTAATGAACTGGATACGATAAGTACCTAAGTTGGTGTAGCTTTGAAGTGACCACGAAAAA
>JABCMJ010051315.1:0-11040 GCA_014822125.1 Arbutus unedo | reverse complement strand
TATATGCTAAGGAAGAAGGGAATATGAATATCTACTGCGTCCACCTATCCCTGGGATGCAGATGAATCCAATTCTTAAAACACGCAACCCTACCCAACACCTGAAAATGGAACCGACTCTTAATCAAATAATATGTTTAAAAGTGTTTTATCATACCTTGGAGATCTCTAGGATACATTCCTAGATCACTCACCCACCTTGCTTCCAAAAAAATGAAAAAAAAAACCCACCACCCAAAAGAGAAAACATTACTTTTTTCATGCTTATCACTCATGCTCATCTTTACCTTCGCAGGCATTCTCTCCTTACTTGCCTTGTACCTTATTCATACGTGTCATAAAATGTTCAATTTTTACCAGAAGAGAGGAAGAGAAGGAGAGAGACAATACAGACTATACTGGACTAGCGAACAGTATCTCTTGATGAATGGGAGAGCAAACGCAAGAGGGTGCTTTTTTGAAGGGCTTTTAACAAGAAGGATAAGATTTACCCTAGGAGGAAGAAAATTGTTGTACAAAATAAACACCACAGAGAAAAGCGATTACTCCAGACAACAACATGTAAGCTGCTTATCAACAAGACAACCCTTGATCGAGTAGTTCATGCAAGTTATAGCATGCATTGGTTACAACTTGATAACTGTCCTCTTCTTACCCTCCAAATCATCCTTAACCTTAACACCGAGCTTTGACCTTCACAGTTTGGAGAGAACCCAAAATTAATTGTAAAGCACATATTGCACAAGTTGTGAGACTCGCAATGCATTAGATGAAACAATCACTTGGGGTGAACCCAAAACTAAATGTCAAGCACCAACCTCGTAAGTCGTGAAAGTTGTAGACTCGTAGTATATTAGAAGGAAACAATTATTGGAGGCATAACAGATCTTCTCACTCAAAGCAGCTAAGTTGAAAACTCTTAAAGACACCTTACTGTTTTTGTACTTGCGCAGCTAAAAAACTAAAAGTTCACTGAATTCTCTTTGCCGAGTGGTGCATCAACAGTGACAGCTTAACACCTGGGGTGATGAAAATTTCCAACCTACCAATTGTTCTGGTTAAATCTCAGTTCATATCTGAACATATTTCAGCAATTGTGACAGTATGACTGAAACTCAATTTAACACATGACTTATCAGCTCAAATTTATCTAAAACTACACATCATCAGGCTGAAGAAGGTATTACCTTGGCAGGAAGAGAAATGCCTGCTTTCTCGCATCCCATAGTATCTACTGGTGCATCTTCAGAAGATCTCATATTTTGTATCCCTTTAAGGACACTTTCCCAATTGGCAGGGGGTTCAGCTGCATCAAATGAGGTGTTCAAGATCTTTACAATTCTCAAATAGGCCACCATCTATGGAGTATGGATATGCATACGGGATGGGAACACGATACACTATGGATAGGGTGACACGGGAAAACCTACAAAAGTAGGACACATGTATGGCTAGGGTACGTTGGTAAGCCACTCTTGAGATTGCCTTTGCTGCTCCACATACCTTTTGGCCTAATTGGAGGCACAAATTTGCTTTCCATTGAAGACACGTCTGTGGCAGTGGCAGTTACTGCTGTTGCTAGTAAGGAAATTATCAAAAGGAAGCTCAGATCATGAGTGGAGGAAGAAAGAGCAACATTACGTAATTGTAAGGAAACACACACAAAATGACAAAAATGTAGTCGACGATTCCACGTGCGCGCTCTCTCCACACACACACACATTTATGGATGTCTCTCTCTCTCTCTATATATATGTGTGTGTGTGTGTGTGTGCGTGTGTATATATATATGTGTGTGTGTGTGTGTGTGTGTGTATAGCTCAATATATAGAGAGATATATATGTATACATAGGAGAACCTTGAAGCATTGCAATAAGGGCATGCTTCAAGGAATCCAGGACTATTAATGACTCTATCTAAAATGCAATAATAGGAGAACCTTTGCTTGGTTCCAAACGCATCATAATGATCCCAATGCACCAATTTGGAGGTAGGCCAAAAAAGAAAGGAGAGAGGTAGAGAGACTTTTGTGCCACAACTCTGTGGATTTCTCCCGGTCCTCACATTGCCATTTTCTTAGGAACTTCACTGGAGAAAGAATCTACGGAAATTATTTCCAGTTTCCTAAACAGTAAAAATTGAAACTTGATCCAGCCTGCCAAGGAAGTCGTATCAAGATCCTTATCAATAAATTGTTCCATGGACAAAAGTTGCTGACAACCACTTCAGAATCCCATATAAAGTATCCTTCAAGCATTCTGAAAAAACTGATTCTGTTAGAAAATAAAAACTACTTGGTCATTAAGCAGGGGCTTAAAGAGCACATCAACTCTATGTGCAATTGTAGATGTACAATGATGTGGTAAAGAAAAGCAAACTAACCCGACACAATAAAATAGGATAAACTAACAAGACAGAAATTTTTGTTCTAAGTAAGTCGTTGGAGTCAATAGCATATCCTTTTAGCTCTATCAGTGTATTCTTCAGGTGAAATGCTAAATATAAACGCATTGGGCAGCAAAATTTTGAACTCATATTCTTACTGATGTAGTTTAGTAAATAGAAAAGTCCTTACTTTGCTGAGAAAAACTGTTGGCCTTTCCATATGCAAAGTCTTCTATGTCAGGCAGGCTACGTAACTGCATTTAAGTAAACAGGTTACAAGAGAAAGCAACATTTTTCCGTGGACACCTCACTCTTCTTGTAGTTTACTGGTATTAACTTAGGAAGTTCGTAAAAATTTAATGAAGTTCAAAATTTGGCTCCTAGGAATAACTCAGGCCAAGATATGGCAGATCTGATGAATCTTGCAGAAATCTATGAAAGGCTAAATTATTCATGTCAGCATAAGTGAGATGGAACTTCAAACAAGAAGTGCCATTATAGAGAAAGATGAATAAAGAGATGTCATTAATATAACCTCGTATAAGACTTGTCATTTTTTATATTTTCTTAAAATTCTATGCCTTTCGAAAAACATGTGCAAGTAGCAGCTTCTGGGAGACGGGATGGTTTGGAGAGCAGAATGTAAGCACACTGCAGGTTCCTATACAAAACTCATTAACAGCTAGATATGCATCTTTGTTGAGGGTGTATGCAAACCGAGGTGAACGACTAATTTCTTAGGGTGAAGAATAATATATTACCAGCATTTGTTATTCATTTAGGATTCAAAATACATAGAATCAATGGCGCATCCACAGAGGAAGTTTAGTTCATTGGGTCTTCCAGCACTTCTAGAATGAACTCGTACCGAGTTTAATTAATGAGCAACCCAACGAACCTATAGTGGGTAAACCCCAACAGTTAAACAATCAGAGTACAACAGATGAAGGGCTGAAACAGGCAATGTTAACTAAAAGAGAAAGAACAAGATGGCAGACATTGAAATTCAACATGAGACAGAATAGGAATTCACCCATCAATTGCCTCATAAAACTGATAAGAAAATAAACCACTAGCTTATCTAATAATGAAGTACTTCAATAGGCCCTTTGGATTGTGAGATAGGGAGAGAAAAGAAAGGATTTTGGTTTGCACCCAAATCTCATTAAAACAGCGAGATTCGATGAGAAACAAAAATGGACCAATAAAAACTCATTTCCTCCTATGATATATCATCCCTTCTTGTCATTTATCACCTCTTTTAGTTATCCAAACAATTGATAGGCTTCTTGTCCTTTTATTTTCCCTCTCCCTTACTCATAATCCTAAGGAATGTACATAACCAATGATACTTAAATAGAACAAACTACATTAAATCACAATGCTCTCACTTTCTGTTCAGGAGGTTCTGCTTTAGGCTCGTCCTCCGAGACTTGCACGGCCTTTTTAACGCTCTTTTTCCGAATAAATACACGAACCTTTGGAACAGAAACTCCACTGGAAGATTCAGAACCTGGGGAAAAAGCATAAACAAAACGTAAAAACGCAAAGGGTTTGAATAATCGAGCTCAAAAAAGGGAATACCTGTAGTAGTGGAGACCAAAAAGAAAGTAAATTCCAAACTCATGTGTGATTTTCTAACCTGGGTTTTGATCTGGAAGTGTGATTTCTCTTTTAGAGAGAAGGGCTTTGGAGGAAAGTCTGGTTATGGGCATTTTGTAGGAGTTGATTCGCGCCAGAGGCGATGGAAGAAGCAGACAAATCTTGAGGAGAGAGGGAGTCATGGAATTTGGAGGGACTGTGAGGAAATTTGCCGTACTAAAAGATTTATTGCAATATTGTTAAAACCAGGAGATATTATTCATTTACAAAGCTAAATAACAACTGGGTAATCCATATGTAAATTTGTCCCCCCCTCTCCATGTTATTATGTAAATTTGTCCCGTCTCGATTAATATTTGAATTGAATTGAATCATTTTTTTTAAACCGTGTTCGATTTTATTATATATATATATATATAGAGATATGACAAATATTAAAAAATACCTATTTAAATTCGGTTTAATTATAGTATACATCGTTAGTTGTATCTGGATCAAATCGTTTCAAATATTACAAAACACTGCGTGTATATATATATATATATATATATATATATAATAGAGTGAGTTGTTGCAAAATTAGGCTGCTTTAAGACTTTATATATTATCTCTCTCACAATTTTTGCTAGGTATAATTTTCACATGGAATTTTTCTAAACTACTTCGACGAGCATTTCGATTTATGAATTACAAACAAGAGAAATTTAAGAGAAAAAATTTAGACTGTGTAATTTTATTTGGATTCACATAGAACATTTTCATTGTATAATAATTTTAATGATTGTCTATAATGAATCATTTTTATGAAAGATTAAATTTGAAATTAAAAAACTAGGAAACTACAGAAAAAGAACTATTTTGAATTCAAATATGATAACTTTTATTGTTTTACTCTTATTTTGGTGTTATCATGAAATTCATGTGACAAAAATAATTTTCAATATTTTTTTTAAAAAAGATTCAACTAATTTGTTATCATGAAAAAAAAACTATTATGGTTAAAACGCAAAGTCACACCATTAACTTTATTCGGCCGAAGTTAACAAAAGTATTTTATTTTTTTATCCAATTTTTTTACGTTTATTATAATTACATCAACTTTTTTATTAGTTTATCTTGATAAAATAAATATAAATAATAAAAAAATTATAAAGATGAAAAAAATCCAAACAAATCACATTTTTGCTTTTTTTTCTTTTTTTTTAAATTTTTAAAAATATTTATTGTTGAGACGGATTAATAATTAATAGAGAATTATATGAAATAGAAAATAAAAGAAATTTAGAATTTTACAGTAATCTAATAATTAGGGGGTGTTTGGAAGTTTATTTTCTAGCTTTTTATTTTTAGTTTTTTAGATGAGTTTTGAATTTGAAAAAAATGTACAAAATGTATTTTGCAAAAGTAATAAAATAAAAAATGAGAATGAAAATATAAAAAAAAATTTAGAACTTCTTTTGAATTTTTACTTTTAAAGTTCAAAATAAAAAAAATTCTGCATAATTTATTATGAAAATGTGACTCTCAATTAATCAAAATTAAAAATAAAAAATAAAAAATACAAAAAAAAAACTCTCAAACACCCCCTTGGCCCGTAGTAAATAGGGATGATAATCTCGTCCGATTCGATTCATCCCATCCTGGTTCCTATCTTGAATGGATTGGGGATTCGGGGATTTTTTCGAGGATCGGATCGGATTTGGAGAATAAATTTTAAAAAAATTCGGGGAACGGATAGGATGCAGGTCCGTGTATTCCCGTCCCGATCCTCGCCTCCGTCCTCGCACCGTTAACCCTTGTTTAAAAATATGTTAAGAACTTAAGATTTGTTGATTTTGGATTTTTTACTTTTGTATTGATAAATGTATGTCCTACGTTGTAATACATTGAGACAAACTATATTGTGTAGTATTTTTTTATTTTATTTTTGCAATGTAGATGATATTTCTTGATTCTTCTTGATACAATATGGTATAATTTTATTTGTTACTGTTGTAATATTGTGAGAATAATTCTCACATAAATAGTCCCTATTTGAGATATAATTTATCATTGATTCCTCTTGATTATTCATAACCCCTGTTTTAGTTTATGATCTCTTGTATTTTTTGTGCTGGCTAATTATAATAACTATTGTTTATGAATACGTTAATTATTATTTAGAACTCTTGCATTTAATATTGTTTGATTTATTTTTTTATTTTATAGTTTTAAACTTTTTTAGTCATATGCTCATAATTCATAATTTAATTTTTTTAATTAAAAATATTAGTTTTTTTATTTTTGAATATCTATTCTCCATTTGGAGCGGGAGTATAAGACAAAACTAGTTCCCATTCAAAAATCGGATATAAATTTAAAGATCAGAAGCGGAGATAAATTATCCGCCCCTAATCCGCCCGTCGCCGGATCAAATCACACCAAATGTCACGTATTTAAAATCTCTCTTTTCTATTTTTGCCCTTAGATAGAAAACCAAAAAAACCCTCCATTTTCCACACGAATTACGTGCGAGGACACTTCGCGCCTTTTCAGGCAGAAGGCTCAGGGACGGCTCTCCACTCACAATGTACTCGGTCCCCTATACAATCCATAAGCCTACTCCACTCCACCCCATTCTCTCTCCTCCATCCCTCCCCTCCCTCCCCCACCTTTCTCTCCCCGGACTCAACGAGGTGATCGCGCCCCTGTGTTTGATCGGTACTTCACTTGACACCATCTCTTTCGTCGAGTACGCTGCATGCATAACACGTGCGAAGTACAGTTCAGTTGTACTGGGTTGATAATTCCTAGTACGAGCTTAATTTGTTTGAAACCCTAATGTCTTGGAGTTTGATTTGCTTTTGAAGGTTGAAAAAGCTTCAGTAGTGGCGGGAAATGGAATCGTCGTCGTCGACATCGGAGGTTGGCTCACCGGAGGACGTAGTTCAGGCATTGCTGGAGTACTTAGTTGCTCCGATGTTGCCTTTGAAATCCTCCGGTCACCAAGTTCCTTCGCTTAACCAACAGCTTTCCGTCGCCAAGCAGGTGTTCTAATTTGTTTTCGATTCTTTGATTTGGGTACTGATTGGTATCTCTGAAGAAGTATTGTTCTTCTTTAAATTCTTCGGTTTTTGGTTTTTTCTTTTGCTTCTTGATAAGTACCTTTGCCTTTTTGATTCATATGGACTGAGAATCAAAACTATATCAAAATTTCCCTTTTTTCTTCTTATTTCATTTAGTTGATTTTTTCCCATGTGTATATATGTATGTATGTATTAGTGTGTGGCACGTGTGATGCGTCTGCATTTGCGGCCTCGTTTCTTCACCGTGACCCGTCTCCTCGGCAAGGCTGCCGGTTTGCCTTTAGGTGTCTTTTTTTGAACTTTTAGAGGTCATGGGCAGTTTTTCAACTGTTGGAAGTTTTGAACATGCAGTTTTTTAGACGTTTGTTTCACATAATTCTCACTGCGGAAGTTGCGAACATGCATTTCTTTAGATTTCATGGGAATTTTTTTGGAAATATGAAAATGTGAGCCGGCTTCAATATGATGTTCACACCAAAAGGTTGTTCTTTTTATAATAACTAGCGGCCGGTGTTCATGCAATACGTGCTTAGACGACAGTATGTACTTAGTGATTCATAGGGTTGAAGCCACGATACGAAAAGCTTGAAGATTCGGGGAGAGGAGATACATACGAATTTTTTATTTGTATTGGGAGCAAAATGAAATAACTAAAACAACTTGTGAATTTACAATACAGGGAATGAAATCATAAGAAAGCCAAATTGTGTGGTAGAGTTTGTGTCTGATGTTGGGTGTGTTTTTTCTACTTTATTTCCTGCAACACCAGCCCACAACATTAAAAAAAAAACCCTCTTCCCCAACCCTGATTTCAAAGCATTGGCTTTTGAAGTAGTTAATTTTGTTGCTGTTGGTTTATCTCTGTAATACTCTATAAATCAGTAAAACAGATCATAATTTCTCTCACAGTAATCATTATTTTTTTGATATCTCAGAGTATACGGGCCAGTATACGCACATCTCGACTAATCCTTTTTTGTATTGATCTGTTTTCCACTTGGACAACACGACAAGCAAATAATGTTTAGTTGTACAAAACACAAAACGGAAAACAGAAGCCTGAGTTTAGTTCTCCAATTATCCAGTGAAAAACAAAATTGATAGTCATTAAAAAAGGAAAAGCTTGAGTTTGAGAAAAGAAACACAAAACGGCAAAAGGAAACATGAGTTTAGTTATCCAATTATTCAGGAAAAACAGAACTGATAGTCATGTGTGATCGGTGGAGTGGGAAAAAGGAAAGAAATAAACTTACCAAGCTTGTGTAGTAGGCGAGAATCTTTGGGAGAAGGGCTTTCGGCAGTATGGAGACATAGATGGAGACATTAAACCATGGCAAATGTGGGAGGCAACTGCCACCCCTATTTGAACTTGGGTATTGGGTAATCAATTTTACATTTGTAAACTTACAGTTTTTTTGGGCAAAGATACTATGAAGTGTGGAAAAAAATTGTTTAAGGATGGCAATTTTGGAACTTGAAATTGTGAGCCAGCCTCAAAAATTAGGTTCACACCAAAAAGGGTGTTCCCTTTATAATAGTATAGATACACACACACACACACACTCTCTCTCTCTCTCTCTCTCTCTCTCTATTATTTCAGCTACGGTTGTATTGTTTCTTGTTTCATCACTACGAAACTGCCTATGGTACTGGTTCTGAGTAAACAAGTAATTCCTGTGAAGAATTTTCCTATCAAGTCAGGAGCCTGAATAGGACCATAGAATGACCATGGAGGCTTCACATTGTTCATAACACCAAGAGTGCCATTTGCATGGACCAAAGTGGGAACCGAAGTTATGGATTTCTCTCCCTCATAAGGAAAATAATGTAGGAACAGCAAACTAGTGCTATCAAAGCCCTTGAGATTTTGAATTGCAGGAGATGGAATGAGCGCGTTTGATGAATTGCAATATCATAAAATCCTCCATTTTGAACCTTGGAACTTCACGATTTGTTTACCAAGCACGACAGCCTTATGAATTTGCATGTTGAATATCTAGTTGATCTGGTCGTCTGCTTATGTGTTTTAAATCACGGGATTCCTGTTAACTGACAAGGCCACGAGGCCCACCACTATTTCCTGCAAACCCAATCTTATCGCTGCTCCAATTGGACTTTAGTCTGTAGAGACAGTATGCTTCATCCTTAAGGTGCAGTGTGGTTGTTCATACACATGGAAGAGCCACTTATGTATGCATCTTAGTCTCTTTATTGATTGTCATGGTCTTTGTTGCTCTACTTCAGGTGTATGCTGTTGTGTTACTCTACAACTATTACCATCGGAAACGACATGCAGACCTAGAGCATTTAGGTTTCGAGTCTTTTTGCAAGCTGGCTGTAACCTTAAAACCACAATTGATGGGGTACATGAAACTCATGCACCGATCTGATTATGCTGAGTTAGATGACCTGGAAGAGCAGCTTTCAGTGACAGAGAAAGCAATCATGAGTGCTTGTGATATATCTTTAGCTCTTGATGCTTCTAAAGATTTTCCATGCATTGAGGGATGGCCAGTTTCCAAAGTTGCAGTTCTAGTAACCGACTCCAGTAAAGACAACTGCCTGCTGCAGTTCAGTTCCATCACCCATGGGGTTTGGTCGGTCATAGAGAAAGATTATGAGATCTCTAGTGTCAGTTCAGAACGTGCGGGCGAGGGTCAATATGTCTACAAAAGAAAAAGGAACGCCAAAAAAACTTTAAGAGATGATACAAATTATGATGAAGCTGCTTTTCGGAAGCTTGCTACCACAGCTGTCAATGAAGTGACAGGTATGGTGTCCTCTTGATGTATAGTGTCTATAAATCATCTTGCAGCTATGTAGTTTCTATATTTTGGACTCCATATTTGTGCAAATTAGTTCTCTTTACTAAGACGGTTTTTATTTATCTACACTATTGGTCCGCTAAAGAAGTTTTCATCTAAACACCATTTCTCATGTTCTATCCATTATACTTATATCAGTGAACTTTCATGCAGAAGCCTGACTTGGTTAAACAGTTTCTCAACTATGATGCATGTTCTAGTGGCAGAGTATACTATGGTCCTCAATGGATAAGATGCAGCCCGCCCCTTCCTTTGTTTTCTAATTCAAAATCCTCTGAATCTAGATAAGCAGCAAAAATTTTATGTCACTCGTACATTGGCTGTAGTGTTTTTTTTTCTTTCCAATTTATGGAATGTCATTTTCCAATTTATGAATTGTGGGCTGCATCAAGCTGTCAATTGATAGTATTCATTGTTAAATTCTGTTTGTTTTGTGGGGTTTTTCCCGATAAGGTTGTATACCAAAGAAAACTGCCAGAAGGGGCGCAACTTGCAAGTGGAACAAGGTTTATTTGTTTTGTGGGTTGTGCTTGATGTTTAGTAGTATTCCCTCTATCCTGAATGGTTGGTCCCTTTTGGGTATTCCAATTTATTCAGGGAACATTATCATTGCACTTTCTATATTTTTCTTTACCCTTATAACACTTGATATTAAAGGAACATCATCATTGCCTTTTTATTACTGTTGTTAACAATTTGAAAAGGGAAGATTAAAAAGGCAAATGTATCAACTTTTGTTCATTGACTTTGGAAGAGTGACAATCTTTTTGGGACGGCAAAAGGTGCAAAAAAGGGACCAACAATTGGGGGGGGGGGGGGGGGGGTATAAGACGGGGTTATATGAAGGAAGGTCTTAATGCAACAGTACAACTCTCCTTTTGTCATGCTAGAGTTTGTTAACAGTCACTAGTGCAAACGTGGCACATCTCTATATTCTTGGTCACAAGCTACTTGGCAGAGGAACAGAATTATGATTTCGGTATTGCCTGATGATTAATGTGATTCTTTCAAGTGGAACAGGCATTAATCAGAGCGATCTTGTCGTTTTGGAGAGTCACGTGGCATACTCCTTGAGTAAAGAAAAGACATCTGTTCAATTTTACACAATGCAGTGCAGCCAATCCATCAACAATGATCTTCAAGTCCCTATTAAAGATGTTATT
>JABCMJ010051255.1:0-11647 GCA_014822125.1 Arbutus unedo | reverse complement strand
ATATATACATACATATAAATGTGTATGTACTGGAGTAGTAGTAGACAGAACTTTTAATTTGAGACTTTCCACTAGAATTATGCTTTCCTACCGTTTCCAGAGATCTCACAAGACTGGGCCGGACCTAGTCGGGTTGGGCCGAATACAAAAACGGATTCGGTGTTGTTGTCGATATAATCCATATCCACCCATTTGAAATGCGAAAACCCTTGCAAGATTCAATTCAATCCATTCCTTCCGCCCTCGCGCCCTCCCTGCATCTCTCCAGGCTCGATTTCCTTCGCAGCTGGCTATTGGGTTCCCTAAAAATGAGCAGTTGGAAGAGTTTGCTTCTTCGAATCGGAGAGAAATGCCACGAGTATGGAGGAATTACGGATTCCAAAGATCACATTGTCAGCTTTCTGTCACTCCTCTCTTTCTACTTTTTCTAAACCCTACTTTTCTCGTTCATATATGTACATGAAAACGTGCATATATATATATATATATATACTCGCAGAAATGTTTAGAACAGTTGGTTTGGCCTTCAGTAATGTGCGGAAACTAAAAAATATATGCTCCGTAGACCACACGCAGTTCATTGAACCATCGGTTGCAATTGTAGGAGACATGCTTCGGAGTGGTTCGGCGAGAGTTGGAGCACTCGGGGGTTGATATTTTAACTGTAAGTTTCTGTTCCACAGTCCAATTTTTGTTTCTTTAGGTTGTTTTCGTACCCGAGGTAGAGCACTCAGGGTTTAATTCTCGAGTTAGAGCACTCGAGAATTAGACAAATTATATCTGTTTCTTTAGGCTGTTTTCGTACCTCGTGTTGGAGAATGTGGATTGTTGGTACATTTATGTTCACTGATATTCCTGTATCCTGACTCGACGTGTACAACTATCAGGCCCTGTAAATATTAGTTCCGGGGTCAAGGCCTTTCATCTCCTTTGTTTCTTTGACATGAAGTATTTGTGAAAATATTGCAAGGACTGCACATTTGCCAAACAAATTTTGCTCTGGTCATGCTCCTCTGGAGAACTGTTTAAAATGCCTACTGCTGCTAAATTTCATCTTCACCTTGACCTATACATTGCAGTTTGCAAAGGGCTCTCGATGTTAGTTGCCCTTGTTTCTGTTTTAGTCTAACACAAGGCAATTGCGTTGGTTTAGGGTTGGAGACTTGTCGTGTTTCCCGCTTTTCCAAGTGGTACACTTTATTCGGGATAATATTGCACCTCCTTTTTTATTCATCTTAGAAATGATTGGAATGTGTTTATGGTTGATATTTGTCGTTCATCCCTGTATAATGTAATTTTTGGGTAGTGGTTCCTCTTTGCTACAAATAACCAATTGATTATTTTTTCATTACATCCACTATGTTCTACGTCAATTATCCCTTCGATGCTTCTTTTATCAATGCTTCTTTTATCAATCAACGTTTGTAGTTACCCATCATTGCAAACAGCTCAAGAGTTGCTTGCTATGAAATTTTTGACCTGCCCCTATTTCCATTTCCCCTATTCCCCTCGTCTTTGTTTTCCGTCCACAAATCCTTGATCCACACAAAGCATACAGTAAACGCTATTTTAAATCTCTACACCTAATTTGCATTTAGAAGAACTTCAAAACATGGGCACACCAAACTTTCCTGTTGCACGACCATTCACTCCCTGATGGCCTCCTTAAGGTTTCTATATTAGGCAAATTTCATGTTGTATTTGTTATTATTGACAAATGGTGTAGAAACTCATGAATACTAGAACCACATCGAAACACATACACATTTAGCGTCTTTCTGGATTTTAAATACTTGCAATTTCATACTGCCTTGGTATACGACTATTTACTTCTTAAGAATCAGATAATACATGCAACTCAAAGGTTTTTTTGACTCTATATTTTTTTCTTAGATTTGCATGCTGATGTACCTGTTTAATTTTATCTATATTGGCAGCTCCTGCTTCAGTGTGCTGAACATTTGCCTCACAAGATTCCTCTGTATGGAACGCTGGTGGGTTTGTCTGCTCTATTTTATCTCCTTTAATTGATGTTGTCCAGCATTCTACTGTTGTCCGGTTATTTCCTCTCTGTCTACATTAATGGATGCATATATTGTAACCGTAGACAAGTGCACAGATACATGCGTAGATAAATCCAGACTCAGCAAGGATACAGTGTAAAAAATTATGCTTATAATATGTTAATAGAAATGAAAGGATTGAATGCCAGATTGTAATTTGGGATCATTCAACATGCTTAAGATTCAGTTGCGGACTCAGATGTAGGAACTTCCGCATTTCCAATAAATGGCTACATATTTCCACACACACACAGATGGACAGAGAAAGACGTATAAACATGTCGGGATGTTAAACGTAGGCGAGTGTATCTACAAGAAATTCAATCGTTCTAATTCTCAATGCTTTTTAGTTCTAAACTCTCTCTTTTACTCTTATTGGAAGGGTTCCCCGTCCATTGTAGTTTTAATTTTCCTTTATCATCTGTGATGTTCTTTCTTATCTCATGCAAAAAACTATTACTGGTCATATCTTCATTATTATACTTCGTGATTGCTTTCTTTTGTCGCAAGAAGATTTCTAGGAACTCATTTTCCCTGCAACTCTGGAGAAACTTTACTTAATGTAGCTGATTCTTCTGTTTGTGTAGGCTGGTTTGTTAAATTTAGAGAATGAGGATTTTGTCAGAAAATTAGTGGAGACTACTCAAACTAATTTGCAGGTGAGAAAGCCATTAATTGGAAGCGTGCAAAGACATATTCTTATATTTTATGGTTTGCTTTTGCAAGATTTGCTTTTGAAAGTTTATTTATGGGGGCAAGTACGTCCGAAATGTTGCCTTTTTTATTCATTTTACTGGCATACTTGTCCAACAATGTTTGTTATGAATTGAAAAAGGCCCTCTTGAGTGCTCGGTCCAAATGTATCTCATTGTTAGGGGTGACATTATAAATTTTTGTAAGTCTGTCTTCCATACCATCTAAATATTTGTGGCAGATGTATGTAATATCTCAGGCACTGGGTAACAGCCTCACCACTTGAGTGGATAAGGCTGCGTACATCAAACCCTTTCCCAGACCTTGCAATAACGGGAGCCTCATGCATTGGGTAGCATTTTCTTATTATGTATGTGTATACCCGAACATTTAGTGAATGAAGAGTTCTGTCTTCATATCTCTTTTGGAGTTGTAGTAGACAAAATTGAGTGCTCTTTTGCTCCGATGGAGCGAGGGAATTATAATTAATCACCATTGCTGGGTTTTGCGTTTTCAATTCACATTCCTTGTGAACTTATTAAGATAGTAAGAGTGGCTACTTCTGAGCTGGGGCCCGTTGGTTTTGTGACCACAGGGTATCAAAAGTTTAGTTTCTTAGAGGATCTTGTTGAATAGTACGAAAGCTCTGGACACGCATGTTTTGGAGGTTGTGATTGCATCTAATGCACTGAAAAATCAACATTTTTTCTCATGGATTTATTGTAAGTAAGTTGAGCTGCCCACCTGCCTCTTGTAAGGCTAGGAAGAGAGTTGAGTTTCCTCTTTTTAGGCTATGCACCTTCGGCCGTGATTGGTTTATTTTCTTCGAGGCAGTACAGTGCGCAAGTTGAATTTGTTCTGATGATGGGGTTTGTATTGTCAGCTAATTTTATTTATCTCTGGTCAAGGCTTTAATAAGAGCACTATACTTTTTGAGAATCTAATGTACGCTGGTGGTTATGGAACATTTATTATTTTTAATAATTTGATATTGTCATCACTTGCTTTAGGGTAATTTCTTGTATCTTTTCAGGATGCTCTGGATTCTGGCGATTGCAACAGCATTCGCATATGGATGCGGTTTCTTACCGCTATGGTATGTTTACACTCTGGCGGTGCTTCGTCACCATGAAGTAGCTACATTGAAGGCATATTTATTTTTCTGTGGACATTCATAGTGGATCAAATTTGGAGAGTAAAGAACTCTCATGTAGTAACATTCTTCCTTGTTATCCCATTTAGTTGAAATGATATGTAGAGAATAGAGATGCAAAGTCAGAGAGAGTAAAGGCTAAAAATCTTTGAAATTTGTATTTTGATCAAGATGGTGAGATTTGGAAGACTCAAATTATCATGGGTTTTTGTTTTATTTTGTAGAGGTTTGTTTTCAAATGGTTGCTCATACTATCCTCATGACCCATTTGACTAAGATGGTTAGATTTGGAAGAAACCATCGTAGCTTCTTGCGCTGGTTGCTTGTACTACCATTTGACCCACCATTTTTGTTTTTTGAAATTTGAGGGAAAGTCGGTAGTTCACTTATACCTGGATGTTTCTCCTCCTTATTCCTTTTCACCTTTTTTTGCTCCCTCGACCTTTGAGAATATCGAGTGACCACCTTCCCAGCTTAGATTATTGATAATTAGAGGCCCTTTAGTGGATGCCATATGTTTTAGGCTTACTCATGCTCATAGAGGTCCTAATAGTTCATTTGAGGAGTCATCATTATGAGGCTTTTTAGGATTTATCGTTGAAAATCTACTAGTTATTACCGTCAGCTTTCCTTGTTCTCAATTGGTAACTTTGTCCTTCTGTTTTATATAGATGTGCAGCAAAGTCATCCAGCCAATTTCTCTAGTGGCTGTCTATGAGTCACTTCTGTCATCTGCAGCAACAATAGTGGACGAGGAGAAAGGAAATCCCTCTTGGCAAGCATGCGCTGACTTCTACGTAACTTGTGTTCTATCCTGTCTCCCTTGGGGAGGAGCTGAACTTGTTGAGGTTCCTATTCTTTATTTATCTATTATTGTTGCTAAGTTGGTATCTGTTGTTTTCTCCATAATGAGAAATTTTCTTCTGGCGCTGGTTTAGTACCAGTGTTCTAACAAAGGATCTGGGTGGAGGATGCTACTTGAGGTGGACATATGCATAGCTGCATTTGGTTACTTGGCAAAGAAAACAAGCTCTCTAAATTTTTTGTCCACAATTATTGTTTCGTGAAATTAGCTGGTATTTCCATTGCATTTTTAATATAGCTTGAGTTATGATAAAAAGTTCAGGATTTATAGTGTGAATGGCTTTTGTTTTCCCTCAGTGCAAGATTTTATCTGCCTATGAATCTCTATGGTACAAGTAGACCAAACAGAATTTTAAGTTGGACTGTAATATACAATGAGGCCATGCTATGGTTTTGGTAGCGCACGGATAGAAGTTGATATGAAAGATTTATTGGTGGAGTGTCTCCGGCATGTATTCCTTTGATACCATCTGGTGATCCCAGATCCTTTCGTAAAGTTATTTGTAGATTCGGTTCAAGTTATGGGAGCTCCTCAACCCTCAAACCCTGACCATCAAAGCATCAATAGCTACTCCATTGTGGTTGGCTGGGCACACTTCCTCAGCATAAAGGGAAGACTAGGAGCTTTTTCGTATCTCCAATGTTAGTCTTAGGTGAGCAGGTAGTGGAAGTTTCTTGAGATTATTCCTAAATTGATTAGGGTTCATAACCTCCTGCAATGGTGTGAAGACATGACATTTATGGAGAAGGAACCGTCGTACTGTGTACAAATTCCACAATCCATTGCAGTCGTTACATCAACGATGGTGAGGGTATCAAAATAAACTTAGAAGGTAGTTTTTACATGCTATTTGGAGGGATCAAGATACTCTCTGTTACCCGATCGTAATGGGGACTTCAATTTAATTGGCACCCCGCCACCTCGTGATGAAACAATTGAAAGGTCAAGATTGAGCCACATCTTTGTATTCTATAAATCAGCTTGAAGCCATGTCATTTCCATTCTATTATCTGTGTTATGCTCCCTCCCCCTTCTCCTATCCTTCTTTGCCCCGCACCGCCCCCCCCCCCCCCCCCCCCCCCCCTCCTTTTTCCTTCCTTCTTTCCCCGTTAATTACAGAAATACTTTCGTAATTGTCTTGTAAAGGCCTAATAAGAATAACAGAAAGCAGCTTATATAAGTAAACTACCAGATCCTTATGGAAGAGGGGTGCAGATCAGATTACTTGGAGTGGGTTTGACTTAAAGATCAAAGTAGTAGTAGAGGCATGGCCCATCGTTCGTGGATCAACTGCAAAAGGTCCATGGTTGATTGGAAACGGGCCAACACAACACTCGTTGCTTCGCCATGACCAACGGCTTTTTTTGGGCTCGTGATTTTTTGTGGGCATGTGAAAGCTTAAACTTCCATTTTAGGGAATGATTAATTTGTTAATTACTAGTGTAAACAAATCCCATTTTAGCTAGCTTTTGACCAGTCAACCTTTTTTAATTCTAGTTTCTTTGTTTTTGGTATTTATTTTATGACTAGCAAGTATTGCCTTTCTTTTGTGTTCTAGTAGAATAATATTCCACTTACCACTTACTATAAACAGTGTTCTGGGCATGATGGAAAATAAGGTTATTACATGTTTTAAGTTTTCTTATATATTGAGGAGCTCTTCTTTGTTACTACAGTTTTGGTAGTCTGCGGGTTCAGTATAATGTAGAAAAGTGATACTTTCTTCGTTATGGTTATTCTGCTGCTGTTCACATCCTATACTACGTCATAGTGGATATGCTTGAGTTGGTATTTGGATGTATGTGAGCTCAGTCGGTTCTACCTTGAACTGAACTTCCACGGCATATGCTTCATGCTTGTGTGAGCTCCAAACTAGTTTTTACACTTTCCTAGTGGTATGTTTGAGTGAATTTACCTTTTTGCACAAGTGCTTGAATGCATGTTCATGTAAGTCAATGAAGCGTCATGTTGAATAAACAATACTAATACAAAGCACTTGAAATCTCTGTTTGGTGACAAGATGGTTTACTTTGCAGCAAGTACCTGATGACATTGTGAGTGTTATGGCTTCGGTAGAGGGCTATTTAAGGATTAGAAGACGCGTTTCTGATAGTGGTTTCTCTGTTTTCATGGACGTTGATGACACTGAGAAAGCTCTTGATGAAAAGGTATTAAGTCCTTGCGAATCTCCTTTATCATCTGATGAATTCTTGATGCTGTAAGTTTACTTATCCTTGTTTAAGAAACCAGAATACTAGGAAGACTGGGGTATAGAGGGTAAATCTGGGTATCTGCTTTTGCTTGGTGGCTTGGAAACTTTCCTATGTGATATTTTCTGGATATTCTGCATTTTTTATGAACTTTTATTATTGTGTTTTTTTGGTATGGAGTGAAGACTGTTGCTCTTCTAAGTTTAAGTTTATTTTTCTTATGATGGTTGGGAAGTTGATGCATAAGCAGTCAAAGCATTACATTATTGTTGTTATAGTGGATTATGTGCTGCATTTTCTCCGCTTCTAAATTCTGTTATGTTTTTGAAGGATTTCTTAGAAGATTTATGGGGTCGAATCCAGGATCTGTCAAACAGCGGGTGGAAACTTGAGAGTGGTATATTTGTGCTTTGCCTTGTTCTGGAGTTTTATCTTGTTCTTACGCATGGTTTCGTGGTACAAATAAATGTGTAGAATTGTTGTCTTCCAACACATACTTGTTATTATGGACCATTTGATTTAAATTCCTTGTAGCTGTCTCCATTGGACTGTGCTTTATGTGCATGACTGCGAGTTATGAACATCCAGTTCACCATTAAACTAAATATCAGTTGTTGTCTGTTTGTTTTGAAATTTTCCATTTGCCTTTTTACTTTTCTTCTAGTTCCCAGGCCTCACCTTTCATTTGAAGCTCAGCTGGTAGCCGGAAAGTCTCATGATTTGGTGCCGATCAGCTGTCCCGAGCAACCCGATCCACCCGAAGTACTCTCTGCTTTGACATGTGGCAAACAGAAACATGAGGCTGAATTGAAATATCCTAGGAGGATACGCAGGCTTAACATATTTCCTGCAAGCAAAATGGAGGTAGTTTACAAGTTTTAAGGTTTTAACTTAACTTGCCCAATAGAATTCGTGTTTGCATTTGTGTTTTTTTTTGGCATTTTGTTTTTACTTGGTTTTTTCCTCAACTGAAATGATCCATGGAAGTTTCATTGGTATTAACCACGACCTACTTATATCGATGGTATTTTCTGAGCTTGAAAATTGGGCAAATGACTGGTAGAAAACAAATAAGGATTTCATTCAAGGTTAAGGTGCCAAAAAGTCAAGGGTGGGCCTAACATATGTGAGTTGAGGGAGGTACAATTGAAGTTGCTGTGCTTTCTTTTCTTTTATGTTTTGCATTAGTGCTGGGCATTTGGTACACTATTGTGCATAAAATAAAGCACAAGCTGCTTGAACACCTGGGTTGAGAAGGAAAGTTAGTTTCTGATCCAAGCCAAGGTAGTTAAATATTACAACTAAGGCTTTGTCCAGGTGAGTTCTGAGTATAATTATTAAGGTCATAAGGTTGTCTGGTAATAGGTGATTGACAATTTCTGTTGATTGTTTAATTAATCTGTAGAAGGTGCCAAAGTTGGGCTTGACCTGCCAACTTTTATCAGTTATGGGTTACGGGTAATCAGGAACAATTTGTCCTTGACTTACAGAACTATATTGGTTAGCGCCATTTATAGAATTTTTTTTTTGTATTTGCTGTCTTGAGTATTTCACTCACCAGTTCAGTGCTGACGTATTAACCATGATGCAGACCAAGTCTTGAGTATTTCTATGTAGTTGTGGACCCTTTTGCATGATTTTTTGATATTTTCATCAGTTAATATTGCCTGTCCTGCTCTTTAATAATGACAAATGTTCATCAAGTAACTCTTCTTCTCATATTCTTCTATTACTTATCCACACCCCTGGTTCTTCTATGACAGGATCTGCAACCTATAGATCGCTTTGTGGTGGAAGAGTATTTGCTGGATGTGCTTTTGTACCTGAATGGCTGGTTTGTACTTGTACCCACAACTTTTGTTGTCGCTGTTCGCTTAATGGGGATAGCTTGGATTGAGTCTTGCCGAACTCTTTTCTTCTTAGGTGCTGTTTGTAAAAACAGGCAAAATGCATGTTGTCCATCTTGAATACTCGACCAATATATTTGGTTGAAGTTTCATGGAATGAAGAAAAGCATGCTATCTGAATATATAAAACAAGTGGACCTTGGGCTGAGCCGGAGCTAATGTAAGCTTCCGCCTGCGAGGCTTTGAAAAGCTAGGTCGTTGAGTCTTGGAATGTTCAAATGGCAAATTTAGTTGGGAAGCTATTCCACATGTTCGTTTCTTTTGGCTTTAATACAAAATGCATTTCCATGAAAGAGAAGTTGTATATTGAGGAAAAAATTGATTAACGAGGAACCTTAGTTCAAGAAAATACATCTTTTAGGTCTCATCCTATTTTGGGAGCTTTGTTTTGGATGTTAATGCATTTATGTATTTTTGCTTGAACATAAAATCCGTTTCATCGAAGGACAAAGATAGCGTATATGAAAGATGATGCTTATTGAGGATCTTCTCTTTTCTTATATAGAAAAACAAAAAAGGTTGGAACCACATGTCATGAATGTAGAAATTTGTACCAGATAGAAGAACAATGAACCTGTTGAAATGACAAATTACAACCCCGACATGTGGCAAACTCATACGGCATGGCAAACCATGGACACTAGTGAGATATATTTAAACGATATGTTCAATAGTCTAAGAATTGCAACACAGCAGCCATCAATATATCATCACAAACTATTACATCCCACAAAATGGTAAAATATGCTATACATCATAAAATGGCATGCATCATATAACACGAAATTCGTAAATAAGTAGAAAGCACAAGTATGTATAATTTAAATTTTGCGTATCTATTAATCACAAGTTGTGTTTCCCTACTTGTAATATGTTTTACTTGTGTCGACGTGATTGATACGTGTGTCCCCCACAAACATGTCCAGTTCTAAATTAATGAAAGGCATAACAAGCCATGTTCGCAAGAGTGGCTAAAGCCTAAAAGGTATCAGGCAGTGTCTGATCATGTCAATGTCCATATGGTCATTCTGCCTTCTTAGAAGTGTTACATTCTTCTCATCTTGGGGGCCTAGTGGGCCAAATGCATGTTTGATCAAGCTCAACTTACGTGGCAAATGAGCTGACAATTACATTCAAGTTCTGTTCATTTGGCGCTGAGTCTGGGTGATATGCTGCGCAAGCAGTGTCCAAGCTGCTGATGGGCTGCGCAGTTTATTTTACTGCCTTATCCTGCACATCATTGACATTAGCATACTCCAGTTTCTTGTCCTGATAAGTGGTTTCCAAGGGTTGATCTACTTGATTTGGTGTTTCAATCTCACGCTTCTTTGCTATCTTTAGTATTTTAGAGTTGAATGTAGTTTTTTGTTAAACTCTGTACCATTAGCGCTTGAAATTTTGTGACCTCATTTTTATTTTTCTAATTGTTGCTTGGTTCATGCAAAGCTAGTCGAAAGGAATGTGCTTCGTACATGGTTGGGCTACCTGTGCCTTTTCGATATGAATATCTCATGGCAGAGACCATATTCTCTCAGGTAAAACTGATGTTTCATGCATTTCTGGTATAGATACAGTTGAGAGCTTAAGTTCTTCCCCAGAGTGCATTATCTTTTTGCGATTCTTGGATGAAGTTGAGTGGCTAAGTTTTTCCTCATTAAATTAGGTTTGTTAATTTGAATGACGAGAAATGCACCCTTTTCTTTCCATGCAGCTTCTCTTATTGCCCCATCCCCCATTCAAGCCAATTTACTACACTTTGGTGATTATTGACCTTTGTAAGGTATGGAACCTGCTTTGTTCACTAAATGTTCTCTGCTTTTCTTTTTCTGAATTTTTATCTAGAAAAGTTTGTCTGTAGAATATGGTACTGTGACCCTCGTTATAGATTGGTAACCATTTAATAAAACTTCTGACTGGGCAAGGTTTCTTTTTTAGTCTCTTCCGGGGGCCTTTCCAGCTGTTGTAGCCGGTGCTGTACGTGCTCTGTTTGATAAAATAGAGCACTTAGATATGGAATGTCGCACACGCCTTATCCTTTGGTTCTCCCACCATCTGTAAGTTTTGACCTCTGAAGCTTTGGCACCACACTATCCATTTTTGTTCTGATATTCAGGTGAAGCTATATTTCTTGGTTTTGGCAATGTTTAATGTCATGCTCTTAAGCTTAATGGCTTTCTGGGATATTGCAATATTTATTCTTTGTTCATTACTTAGAGATTATGTAAAGATGTCTAGTTCGCAAGGTTTGAAAGGTTCGTCATTTGCGAGATTGTTTCAAGCAACTTCAAAAGTGTGCATGTGTGAGGGAGGGAGGGAGGGAGGGAGTAGTGCTATTGATTTTAAGACGCTTACCCTTGGTTAATCTTTTGATTTTGGGTTCCTCATTACTGTCACTGGTTGTCAGTTAACCTTTAGGGGTAGTGCTATTGATTTTAAGGCACTTACCCTTGGCTAATCTTTTCATTTTGGGCCTCCTCATTACTGTCACTAGTTGTCAGTTAGCCAGTAAGCATCCGTTTCCTTAAGCTCATCAGTATATTCTTTGTATCTATTGCTAGTCACGATCATCAAGATAACTTTTGCTAATACCCTCCCATTATCTTTAACTAAAATCCTCCACCCCATTCCTCACCAATCAATTTTTCTGCCATTTAGGGTTTCGAAACTCTCTATCTCCACACTTCTTCTTGGGTTGGGGAAAGTGTAGTGATAAGGGATTTAGATGTGTGGACTTGTGTCTTAGGGGCTGAAAAACA
>JABCMJ010051231.1:0-15113 GCA_014822125.1 Arbutus unedo | reverse complement strand
ATTTTATCAGGGTAGAGGCCGCTATGGCTGTTGAAGTACCTTTGGTATATAGCAAACGCGGTCGCACACTGAACGGATAGAAAAGCAGAGGGCACGTGGAACTCACGCGCCACCGCAGCAGCCCAAGGTAAAAGAATGGAGTAGATGATGAAGGTTACGGGACGGCTGTCGTTGGAGAGGGAGGTGAGGAGTTGGGCAACGGTTTGGGACCCCACCCGCTTAAGCTCGGCCATTACGAGATTTGGGTCGCTGGCAATTGGGCGGGATCCGTCGTCGTAGCCATCGGAGAAGGAGGCGTATGAGAGGTTTTCGACGGGAGGGAGGTTGGTTATGCGGTGAAGGCCGTGGACGGTGGTGGCAAGGGTGACGTGTGCGGCGGCGTGTGCGAGTTTCTTCGCGAGTTCAAGAATAGGGTTGAGGTGGCCCTGGCCTGCCAAGGAAAGGAGAAGGAAGTGGTGGCGGCTCATGGTTGGGGTGGTTTTTCGTTTGCTTTAGTGTTTAGGAATATTTATAACAGCTTTTTCAATATCAATAAAAAAGCCACTCAGTACCATTAGTATATTTTCTTATTATAGTTTTCAGTTTAATGTACTGTGGTAATACTTTTTAATTATGTTTGTTTAATCGAGAAATATATATCTAGATAAAAATGTGTCCAAAATTATTAGATATATGTAAAATTTATAAATTATTACGAATTTTATATGTATTCAATAATTTTTGTATATATTTATATCTAAATATATTCAAATAATTTATATTTTTAACGTTGCTCTAGATAAAAAAGACCCCTATGGGGGCCGTCACATTTGACTTTGCTAGCCTATTATTTGTTCTATTGGATAACAAACCTCTGTTAGTCATATTAATGCGTGCCAGCAAAAACAAGACATAATTAGTCAATAAATGTTGTCCATTTCATTGAAATCTTGCCAATTATTTGAGGGGGACCATATTTCCTATTCGGAGAAAATTACCCAGCTCGTGATGTGAATCATAATAACGTTTATTATCACTCAAATGCCATTATTAAAGCTATGGAAGCTTTAACTTCTGAATTTTTTTTTTGACAAAATAAATTCTAATATAATTTTTATTACGTTCGAAATAATTTATGTTGATTTTTTTTAAAAATATTTTGTAAAAGCAAAACTCAATCATAGTTTTAGACTTTGGCCAATTCCATTTTAGAATAATTTGAGATATATAATAGGCCATGTGAGACGTGACATGCATGAATAATCACTATGAGAAAAAACACATTCTCTTTCTGTAACTTTAGTTGCCAAAGATACAAAATTTAGTCCCCAAAATTTTTTGCGATTAAAATTTATTATTACCATTTTAGTCGCCAAAAGTCTTCGCCGTGTAAATATTCAGTCGCAAAAGAAAGGCATTTCCCAACCAAACTCGTGATAGTCGCCAAAAGCAAGGAAATTCCCTACCATTTATACTTGGGATAATCGCCAAATGCAAGACATTTTCCGATCACATGTTATTTTAGTTGCCAAAAGAAAGATATTTTACTACCAAACTGCTGATAGTCGCCAAAAGAAAATCTTCCCAACTATTTTGTAGTCACCAAAATCGAGACATTTTCCGACCATAATTTTGACAGTCGCCAAAAGTGAGATATTTTGGACCTGTACCATTTTTGTCGCCAAAGGTGCAACATTAGCGACCAAAATTTTTAATTGCCAAATATAACTTAGTTGCTAAATTTTAATTGCCAAAAGTATATTTTGTTGTAATGAATGTTGCAATTTTTTTGGTTAAATAATATATCAAACTTTCAAGAGCTTGATTAACACTGTTTGTTTAGTTAATGTTAAAGACATGGGCGATAACTGCATACTAATTTTTAAAATAAGCAAGATCAAAGTAATTTTACAAGCTACAAAAAAAATTAGCATAATTTTGTTTTATATATTTTTAAATATAATTACGACTAGATGTGTATCATAAAAAAAATGAAATATGCATATTATGTCAGTTATGAACTTTGTAGTTCATGCGTCATGTACTTTTTATTGTTCATGTGTTATTCAAATTTTCAATAAAACACTCTTGGATGAGCGAGGTTAGTTGTATTTTAATGAAAGGTCTTGCTAACTATCGTTTAATGGGCAATGGATAATATATGTAAAGACAAATAAATATAACTATCAATACACATTTTATGGATATCTATGCATATTCACGAATACTAATGTACAATTTATGAATATCGATACACTCTTTACACATTATCTATTGCCTAATGGGTAGTGTATAGTATTTTCCTTTACGGAATCGACTAGGCGAACTACGATAATGTTGAGACCGTATACGTCTTGTAAAAGGGCTCAATATGTCCTAATTTGGTATGCATGCGATATTTAAACGTCAATTTTATCGAATAATGCATGTCAGGTAACTTCTGTCTAATTTCAGGTTTTTTATATTAAAAAAGGTGTTGGACCGATAAAATGGTGAAATCCAAAAGTTTGAAGGAAGTCTCGACACCCAAGGAAAGATGGAAGTACAATTGGAAGATCCACCATCCACCATCTTTTCGTCCAGGCTCATTTGTCCACTTTCATTATTTCGGACATTTCAAAAAATAAGTTATATCTTTTAATTTATAACTTTTTTTTATATTCAATATGGATCTTGTTTGATAGATCTCAATTAGTTCCACTAGACAATATTTTCATAATCGTTTAAAATATTATGAATTATTTAATTTAGATAATTTTATAAGAGACATGAATGTCAAAATTGTTTAAACAATCCGAGACAGAGAAAGTATAAGTATATAAGTCTTTATAATTTTACATTAAGATGTTAGAGTTTAGAATTTTTTTATTTTATGTAAAGATAAATCTTCAAAATATAAAAATATTTATTTTTTAATTTTTACTTTTATATGGGACGAATAAATTTTTTATTAAAAAAATGAACGGGATGGGGCGGGATTTTCCGATAAGTCTTAAACAAATTATTTTTTATTTTCAATGTTTGAATTGTTTCAGCAATATTTCAAGGTTTTAACTATGGTTCTTCTGGGTCAAACATTTAAATTATAGATACATTGCACATGCCACTATTAGATTCCCACAAGCCAAGCTATCCTTAAACTATAAACAAAATATATCCCACTACTAGAATCCCACTAATTGTATAGTTTTTTTAATCTATAAACAAAATATATTAGAATCTCGATAATGGGTACCAGATCAGATCTGATATATCCTTAAACTATATGCTTTTAAATAAAACCTAAATAAATTAACTTCATTTTCAGCTATCTAAACCTAAAAAATAAATTATTTTCCTCGAACCATACGCCCACATCCACCGAGAATAAGAGGAGAAAAAATCATCACAATACGTTAAAGCGTAACTCTGGAATAATGTGTGTTATCTATAAATTACTTTTCCCAACGTAAGATGATTATTAATTTTCTTCACAAATGAAAATATTAGATGTTTAAAATTTTACCTTAATTCGCAAACTAAAAGATTATTATTTTTACGAAATGAAATAAATATTATAATCCACAATTCGTAAAAGTAGTAAACACTCATCTAATGACAATGATACAATCTTGAGGGACAAATTTCCTATACTAGTTTCCTCCAAACTTCTTCACAAAAGCCTTTAAATTTTTATCCGAAGATCCACCTTCCTTCATAGCTTCCCTATCTAAATCCTTCAATTTCTTAGCATTCCTTCTCATTTCTTCCCCTCTCTCCCCCATCACCATCTCTATACATGTCTTAAACTCATCACTCCCAACTATTCCTTCTTCATTTGCCCTAAGTCTCACTCCAATCTCCCACACATCCATCACCATCTTCGCATTCGTCCCTTGATCTGAGTCTTGAGGAAACGCCACCACCGGAACTCCAGATGCCAAGCTCTCCAACGTAGAATTCCACCCACAATGCGTCATGAAACATCCCAAGGAGGGGTGTGATAGAATTTCAAGTTGAGAACACCAAGGCACTATCTTCCCTTGTTGTTCCATCTCTTCCATGCAGCTTAGCCTATCTTCTTCCTTTTCTTCTTCTCCATTTTCTTTTGCTCTTATCAACCACAAAAATGGCCGCTGGGTTTCCAATAAACCACGGGCTATCTCTTCCATTTGTGGCTTCAGAAGATTCACAAGGCTTCCAAACGATACATAGACCACCGATGATTCGGGTTTTGAATTTATCCACTCAGTATAGTCCTTTGTTTTCTGAAAGAGGTCTCCGCCAAATGAATTATCTGATAGATCTCTTCCATCCAAGAAAGCCGATGGAATTAACTGTCCAATTGCAATCAAATTATACTTTTGAATGACATTCAAGGCCTCGGGCTCTATCGCATCGAACGTTTTCACAAGGATTGTGGGTTTATTTTCGGAATCGTAAAGTGTATGTATTAGCTCTTTGATTAGTGACACTCTGGTACATACTATTGTTGTCAGAGGCCGAGTAGAATGTAAAAGAAGGAAGGTCACGACCATGGAGCAGTGGCAATCCCAGTAATTTAATGAACCATGAGGGGTCATTGCAGTTTTCCGTAATGACCTTCTCATAACCATTGAAATAATAGTAGTAGATATCCAAAAGAATCGCTTTTTGAATCCAAAACATCGATGATGGGATGTGACAATTACGCGCCACCTTTTGCCGCCCAAGGGAGTAAATGATTGTAAACCAAACACGTCATTGGACAACCTCTTCATTACTAGTTACGATGACTTCTCTAATCCTTTGAGATCCATTACTCATAGCTTTGGAAACGAAGCAATTCATATTGTCTCCAGACTTGAGTACCTCAGTGTCCTCGTGGGAATAGCCAACGAACTTCAAGCCATCAGGAATTTCACCGCTTTTAGAAATACGATGTTGAGCAGAGATTTTCATCATAATGTTGACTTGTACGCCCATTCGAATGATACGCTTGGCCAGTTGAAGAAAGGGTTAATGTGGCCTTGCGCCGGACGAGTTATAAGGAGAAACCAGTGGTTCACCATCTCTTCGGCAGTGCGTCGATATAGGTTTTGAGTGAGTTTTCCTAGCAGTACTTTTCTTTGCAACAAACGAAGTTGAGTATTGTGTGAGTTGTTCAATGGAATGGGGAATCTTGATGTTCATTGCGCATAATAGGTTGTGTTGCGTGTCAAAACGACGTCATTTTGAAGCGTAAAAAATTGTCCGAGTACTATCCAAATTTTTGGGCAATTTTTTGCGCACCAAAACAACATCTTTTTGGTGCGCAACACACTCTGCTGTGCACAGTACAATAGGTACCTCTGGTTCGTTGTTCAATGGCATTATTTGGAGACAAATATACGAAATTGTTTGGCCCACTTTTTTTTATCGTGGTACTATTTTAATATCAGTCAAATATAATTACATGCTCGATTTAGACTGAATTATTTCAAAGATATTCCACTCAAATGTCCAGGATTTTGAACAAAGATATTTTGCTAGAATTGTATAGATATACGTATATTGCGGTGGTGTGAGTGGTGGTGGTTGAAGGCGATGGTGGTGGCAGCAATGATGTAGGCGGTGGTGGCGATTATGTAGTGGTGGTGGTGTGGTGGTCAGAGGTGGTGGTGGTGGTGTGGTGGTCAGAGGTGACGGCGATGGTGTTCGGAGGTGACGGTGGCGATGGAGCAATGATTTGTACAAACGAGATTAAATGAGCCTCACCTTCCTCCCAATATAAAATAATACCCCACATATAAATAGTATAATAATCATGAGATTATTTGTCCTGATTTAGTTTTGAGGAACCAAATATGAGATTGCGTGGGAGCCTAATCTGTGAATCAAATAAGGCCTAAGTGAATTACCAAGTATTCATTCTTTGTAAACGCGTACTGCCAAAAGTTTCAGATGTTACACAAGTCCTTAACTTAATCAATGTCTCAAAGTATGACAACGTCATAGAATTCTAACTGTAAATCTCGTTATGGTGTTCCCGAACGATAACGATCTTGACCACCATGCTAACCGTGCTCACGAACCATCGTGCTCCTAATTGTTATGTTCTCGTACGACATATTTCCAAATATTGCACGTGTTCCCTAATATTTATATTTTCCGACAACGTACCAACACCAAAGTACTTTCTACATGACAAACTAGACTTCATTGAAAAAGGGACGCTACGTTCAAATATAACACGGCTAAGTACATACATAGCTTGGCTAAAGACATGACATAGATCGGCATAAGTCATATCGTGGCTAAATACAACCATAAATATTCTCACGGAGAATATATCCACAATAATTAAACATGATCATAGTTTCCAATCAGTTTCTAGTTTGGATATCCACGGGATATCCTGAGTGTCAATGTTCCACCAAACGTCTATGTTCAAAATCTAATGTCATAGATTAACGCTAGCATCATGCTTGATCAAATCATATTTAAAAGACAACAATTAAATCATAAGTAATTGACAATTATTAAAATAACATGAAATGAAGAACATATAAATTTAAGTGCAATATATCGTGTTATGAACGTTGATTGAGTGAATCCTGTATTCTAGATCTTTTGTGATCTATATAGCGTAGCTAGGGTTGTTTATGTAATTAATTGAGTTTATAAACACTTAATTGATAGGGGGTTTATATCGTAATAGGTTAATTAAGGGGTTAATTTCATAAAGAGTTCATTTGGTGTCAGGTTTGAAGTTTCAAAATATGTTTAAAGGCAAAATGGTAGTTTTATTAAGTATAAGATAAAAATACACTACAACAAAAATCATCTAAGGCGATGAAAGTGAAAAACGAAATTTAATTTTATCACCAAATGGGTACATATGGCGATGAAAAAATAAATTTGTTGTCGTTTTTAACACAATTGCGAGGAAATTATTTTCCTTGCCAAATAGGTATATTTGGAGAGGAAATATTAATTTTCCTCACCAAATAGGTACTTTTGGCGAGAAAAAAATATATTTCGTCGCCAAATAGGTACATTTGGCGAGAAAATATTATTTTCCTTGCCAAATGTACATATTAAGCTAGGAAAAATTAATTTCCTTGGAAATATATTTTTCGTCGCCACTTTTGGAGAGGAAAATATATTTTTCTCGCCATATGTACATATTTGACGAGGATACATTTGGCGAGGAAATATTAATTTTCTTGCCAAATATGTACATTTGGTGAAGAAAATAATATTTTGTCCCCAAATTTATACATTTGGTGAGGAAAATTTTTTTTTGCTGCCAAATGACATATTTTTGGCGAAAACTATTATTTTTTCATCAAAAATACCTATTTGAAGACGAAAAATATAATTTCGTTGCTAACATAAAGATAAATTTTGTTGCAAAAAATATATATTATATACATATATATATATTATATTTCATATATATATGTATATATTGTATATCCCCTAACCAACCCCTTTATTAAAATGGATATAACCATCCCCTTTATATATATAAGGGATATATGTAAATAATATATTTCTTATTCCCTCATAAAATATATATTTATCTCATATCTCGTCCATATATATATTATATATATATATAATATATGTATCCCCTCCCCTATATATAGGGGTATTATATATATATGTGCATATACGCGTGTTCAAGGTCAAAGGTATTTCTTTCGACAAATCAAGAAAGAAATGGCTTTGAAGGAATGTGATGTATTCTGGAATCTTCACATATTTTCTTGTAACTTTCCTCCCTTTTAGATTTGTGGGTTTCCTTTCAGCTGGCTTCTTGCTAACTTATTTACTTTCTTAATTTCTTCCTTGTAATGTTTTTATCATTATTTATAATATTATTTTTATCTTTGCTGATAAAAAAAATTGGTACAATTACAAATGGATATTAATAGGGAGAGAGAGAGAGAGAGAGAGAGAGAGAGAGAGAGAGAGTATGTGTGTGTGTGTGTGTGTTAAGAAAGAGATATATTTGAGATAAATTTAAAGTTTTGAACATATTTTGGATAGAAAAAAGGGGATGGAAGAGAGAGAGGAGGAGGAAAAGAGAGGGCAAGAGAAATGGAAGAGAGAGTGGAGAAAAAGAGAGATGTGAGCAAGAGATATAGGTTTTGGACTTTAGAATTTAGGATAGAGAGGAAGAGGAGAGAGAAAGAGAGTGAATAAAGAGATAGCTTGGAGATATGTGTAAAGTTCAGAGTATTAGATTTTGGATAGAGAGAAAAGGGGGAGAGATGGAGAGAGAGATCTAGAGAGAGGAGAGGAAAAAAGAGAGGTGAGAGAGAGATAGATTTAGGGTAATGAGAAAGGGGGGAGAGAGAATGCATAGAAATAGAGAGATGAGAGAGATAGATTTAAGATTTAACACAGACAAAAAGGGGAAGAGATAGAGAAAAATAGATAGATGGAAAAAATGGTGAAAAATAAGACAGACAGGTTTAGGCGAATGAGAAAGAGAAAAAGAAAAGGATAGAAATGAGAGAGAGAGAGAGAGAGAGAGAGAGAGAGAGAGAGAGAGAAAGGGAGGGAGGGAGAGAGAAAAAAATTATGTGTAATATCTATTTTTTGAAGAAAAAAATATTAAACATATGTTATATATTAGATATTGTAAAAAACTCGTGAGCATTATGGTTAGTGCATTGGTTAATGGGAGTGTGCATAAGATATTTATTGGGTGGAAGATCTAAGGTTTGAAACTTGGGAAGGAAAGAAAATACTGTTATGAGTGTATTTTTTGGCATTTGAAATCAATTTAGCAACAAAAAAATTCGTTACCAAATCTAATTACTAATGACGAAAATAAATTTCTCGCGAAATGATTATGGGTAGAAACAAAATCTTTCGTCTCCAAAAGCAGATATTGAGGACGAAAAATTCTTTCCCGATTATATATTTTTTGGTGACAAAATATTTCGTCTCTAAAATCTGATATTGGCGACGAAACAATTTCTCGCCGAATATATTCTATTGGCGACAAAATATTTTGTCGCCAAAGAACATATTAGGTGAGGAAAATTATTTTTCGTCGCTAAGAGTTTTTGGCGTGAAAGTATAGGCAACAAAAATTCATGACGAAAAATTTCGTTGCCTAATGAATTAGCGACGTAAAATGCAGTTTTTGAGATAAAATTGTTTTGTTATTACAAACTAATTTTGTTGTAGTGATATAATGTTTAAAAAACATAGGGTTTAAATTGTAATTAATTAAAAAGTCAGGTACTAAAGTGAAATTTATAATATAATGAGGTGAAATTTGTAAATTTTCAAATATGTAGCGGTTAAATTTTAAATAGTTAAATTAGAGGTGTAAAACTATAATTTAATGCATAGGGTTAAAACTGAAATATACTAACATGAGTTAAAACAAAAATAGTGAGCTAAATATGCAAATATATAAAGACAGGGGTCAAACCATAATAAACAGAACATTTTTTTTTGGGTTATGGACTTTGCTCGGATAGGGGTTAGCTCGGTCTAAGGTCTACACGGCCTACCGTTAGCTTGGTGGCACAAGGTATATGCTCGGCGTAGGGTCAACTCGGCATAAGGTCAACTCGGTCTATGGTCTACTCGACTAAGGGTCAACTAGGCCATACGATTGGACAACAATAGTTAGTCTTTAACCTTTGGCTATCACTATTAAAACTTGGTGGAGCTTCGGGATTGATTTTGTAAGCATCAAATGCAAAGTCTAAGGGGTAGGAACTTACTCAAATGAAGGGATTTGGATTGAATTAGATGAAATGAAGCTTCCTCCTTCAAATGAGTTTCGCACTCTTTCTATTTTCTCTCAAATTATTGAGCAATCTCGCTCTTTCTCACATTTCTAGAGTTTCAAATGTGCTGAAGATGGAAGGCAAGGGTTGGTTTTATAGCCAAAGGTGAGTGAAGGGTTGATGGGATGAGAGAGAGGGGTTGAGTGAGTCACATTTCTAGAGTTTCAAATGTGCTGAAGATGGCAGGCAAGGGTTGGTTTTATAGCCAAAGGTGAGTGAAGGGTTGATGGGATGAGAGAGAGGGGTTGAGTGAGTCAGAGATTGAGGATGGATCGTATGGGACTCCGAATTTCAGAGGGAGGGTGAGGTTTATGTAGAGGGTGAGACGTGATAGGGTAGTGGTTTGGATGGTTTGGTGTTACTCCAAGGTTGCAGATACTTAGAGAGGAAGAGTCTAGTATTTGGATTTTCAGAGGTTTGTGGAGGAAAATGGAAAAACAATGACGAGTTTTGGTTGTTTGACTAATTTTTCGCTTAGAGAATGTTCGCGCAATCGATTAATTACACACATAATATAGAATACGAAACAATAAATAGATCAACACAAAATTTACGTGGTTTATCAAAACTGAGTACATCCATGAGAGCAGAATAAGATTTGTTATTTGACATCATGATCACTAGGATTTTACAATAAAGAGTATTTATAACCATACTCTATTACAATCTTAATTCCATTTCAACGTAGAATTTTTTTTAATCGACGAAAAAAATATATTTGAAATTCGATAATGAGTACCAGTTATCACAAATCCTTAATTTATATTCTTTTGAATAAAAATATCTAAGTTAATTAACTACATCTTCAGCTATCTAACCCTGAAAAATAAATCATTTTTCTTGATGCATACCCCCACTTCCACCAAGAATAAGAAGAGAAAAAACCAACATAAAGAGTATGACTCTATAATAATGTGTGTTAGCTAAATTACTTTATTCTCAATGTAAGAGGATTCTTTCCAAAGTGAAACTGTTACTGCAGGGTTTAAGAAATGACTAGATGTGAAAAGTTTAACTCGACAAATGAAAAGATTAATTTCGAGAAATTAAATAAATATTGTAATGCACAATCCATAAAAGTAAATACCCATTTAATTAATGACAAGGATACAGTCTTAAAATTCTTAACTAACCGAAACAAAAGAAAAGACAAAAGAGATTAAAGCAAAAACAAGTCAGGGGACAAAGTTCCTGCACTAGTTTCCTCCAAAATCCTCCACAAAAGCCTTTAAATTTTTGTCCGAAGTTCCACCTTCCTTCACAGATTCCCTAGCCAAATCCTTCCATTTCTTAGCATTCCTTCTCATTTCTTCCCCTCTCTCCCCCATCACAATCTCTATACATGTCTTAACCTCATCACTCCCAACTATTCCTTCTTCATTTGTCCTAACTCTCACTCCAGTCTCCCACACATCCACCACCATCTTTGAATTCGTCGCTTGATCTGAGAGTTGAGGAAATGTCACCACCGGAACTCCAGATGCCAAGCTCTCCAAAGTAGAATTCCACCCACAATGCGTCATGAAACATCCCAAGGAAGGGTGTGATAGAATTTCTAGTTGGGAGCACCAAGGCACTATCTTCCCTTGTTGTTCCATCTCTTCCATGCAGCTTAGCCTATCTTCTTCCTTTTCTTCTTCTCCATTTTCTTTTGCTCTTATCACCCACAAAAATGGCCGTTGGGTTTCCAATAAACCGCGGGCTATCTCTTCCATTTGTGGCTTCGAAAGATTCGCAAGGCTTCCAAACGATACGTAGACCACTGATGATTCGGGTTTTGAGTTTAGCCACTCAGTATAGTCCCTTGTTTTCTGAAAGAGGTCTCCGCCAAATGAATTATCTGATAAATCTCTTCCGTCCAAGAAAGCCGATGGAATTAAGGGCCCAATTGCAATCAATTTGTGCTTATCAATGACATTCAAGGCCTTGGGCTCTATCGCATCGAACGTGTTTACAAGGATGGTAGGGTTATTTTCAGAATCGTCGAATGTGTGTACCAGCTCTTTGATCAGCGATAGTGGGATAATATGGTCGTTAGAGGTTGAAGGAAACAGAAAAGAAGGAAGGTCACGAACATGAAGCAGTGGCAATCCTGGCAATTCAATGGACCATGAGGATTTATTGTAGTTTTGCGCTATTTCTTCCTCATAACCATTGGAATGATAGTAGATGATATCGAAAACAGTGGCTGGTTGAATCCAAAACACCGTTGATGGGATGTGACAATCACGCGCCACCTTTGCCGCCCAAGAGAGGAAAGGATTGTAAACCAAGCACGTGACCGGACAACCTTCTTCACTACTAGTTGCGACGACTTCTTTAATCCTTTGAGAGCCATTACTTCTAGTTTTGGAAACGAAGCAATTCAAATCGATTTCAGATTTAAGCCCCTCCTCCTCGTAGCCATCAGAATAGGTAACGAACTTCAAGCCGTCTGGGATCTCACTGCTTTTAGAAATACGATGTTGAGCAGAAATGCTGATCACAAAGGTGACTTGCACGCCCATCCGGATGATACGCTTGGCGAATTGAAGAAAAGGGTTAATGTGGCCTTGTGCTGGAGGAGTTATAAGGAGAAAGTGGCGATTCACCATCTCTATGGCGGCGCGTGAATAGGTTTTGAGGTGAGTTTTCCTAGCACTCTTCTATGCAAGAAACGAAATTGAGGATAGGGTGTGATTGGAGAATTATTAGCCTACTGATATATGGACAAGGATTTGACGACGTGACGTTTGTGGTGACGAATTGTGAGAAAAACTGTACTTGTTTTATAGTGTTTGTCATTATGTTTAATTGAGCATCACGTGTGTGACAAGTTCGAGGACATATTTAGGACAACAACTCCAAATTATTTAGGACAATAACTCCAAATTTGATGTTGTTTATGCATTGCGTGAGTTGTTTAAGGACTTGGGCAGCAAAATCATTTTAACGTACAAAATATTATTTGAACAGTTAAAATAGTGTTCGAAAAGAATTTTTTATACTACAACGATATCGTTTTGCTGCACAGTAGATGTTGTGTAGACTTCCCTTTCGTTGTTCAATCGTATTATGTGGAGACAAATATGAGAAATTATTTTGTCTACATGTAGAATTAATATATGTCAAAGGGATATATTAGACTCAGTGGTGTTTATGAGTTCATGATCAGGCTGAGAGATAATAGCATAATAGCCTGAATGCTAGAATTATTAATATCGGAATTGTTAGCAGCTAGAGATGAGTCAATGGCATTATTCTCTGATGAGAAGAATCAACCCTCAACTGAGAATCATAGTACTGGTTGAAGGATCAGCAGAAATCTGTATGTGTTGGGAAATTTCTTTATTAACATGAAAAAGATTCTGCTCCATATAATTGTCTGCAGTTTTGTTTGACAGATTATATATATTATCAAAGGATGATTTTGGCTCATAGACTTGATGTGAGGGAGCTTTTAACATTACAACCCCACAAAAACACACATGCGTATTCACATGTGCGTGGTCACAGCACACTCATGCGAATGGGAACATGTGTGCCTTCTGCATGTGCTTCTAGCCTTTTTCGTTAATTTTGCAAACAAGAGCAAATAATGTAGTTATGATGCGGGGACGGAATCAGAATTTAAAATTTGGGGGTCAGATTGTTTTTGAAAAAGAAAGGAAGTCGAATATAATTTGGGAGACCGAAATGTAAATTTTTTTTTTTTTATAATTTTCAAAATTTATAACTGATTCCTAATTTTTTCGAGAAAATTTTGGGGGGGCCTGAGCTCCATATAGTTTTGCCCCTAGTTATGAGGTTGTGATTCGGTTATGATCCCAAGTTAAACTGTTAGGCCACCAATTTATTTGAAAGTTCAAGTACTAGAGAAAGAGAACTTTTTGAAATTTGTAGTCTGTCACCATGTTTTAATGAACAGAAATTTGCATAGTTTAATTAAACTGTGAAATATATACTGACAAGACCTTTTATTGAAGCACTGAGATATGTTGATCAAATACTGGGTAGAATTGTGGATGAAGTCCAAGTATGTTCTTTCTGGTTACTCAATGGGTGATTTCAAGAGATACCTAGAAGGTATTAGAAGGATGAATATATGAAAGAGGTAATGGCTGTTACACGTTCTATATGAAGGTTTTCTAGGTGGTTTGCTTTGGGTTTTACCAGGCAGGCGTTGGTGTCATTTTATGGCCTATTTCTCTCTTCCTTTTTTTTTTTTTTAAACTGCAGCACTGAGGGAGGGGGTCAGTTCCAGAGTAGGGTTGGGTATTTGAAGCAGGGGTGGGGTTTTGGTATGTTGTGTTTTTTATTGAGTCTGGTGATCAGTTGGTTTTGTTGCTATCTTGGGTTGGTTATGGGGTGGTCAGCTCAGGTCATTGCTATCTTTGGGGGCTGGTTATCGGTGCACCTCAGTGGATTTGCTTTTTCAGAGTGTGGTCTTGAAAATATCAGAGTTTTCTGTTTTTGAATTGCACTCATATTCGGATCGAATTGTGCTTCGAGGCTGTGAAATTGGGGATGGTGTTGGATTCTTGGTGAAGGCCTCTGAGGTTCTCTGATCTCGATGCTACTTTATTCTAGAGATAATTTGCAAATGTTCGTCTCTGAGTTTGGCTGATTTTGTGTCCTCTGAAGTTCCCAATTGGTATTTTCATCTGATAGCTCTTCATTTGATTCATGCCTACAAGATCCTTGTTTGGTTGGGGGGTAGTTTGCTGGTGCTGTAGTTTTTTCTGGCTTTCATCAGCTAGTTTGGCTTGTTGTAGCTTTGCTGTTTGGATTGTTGCCCTTGGGTGTTTGTGTTTGTGTTTTGTTTGTTTTTAGTGTTTTCCTTGCCTCCTCTTAGTTGGTATCTCGCCAACTGGTGGTGGTTTCCTCAGGGTTCTCGAGGGGCACGTGATTGTTAGAAAAATTCTAAATCCTAAATCCTAAATTCTAGATACTAATTGTCACGAGTCTGAGTGTCAACTTAGTTGAGATTCGTACTTTCGTTGTGATGCTTTTCTCTCTTGTTTGCCTCCTCTTTTGTAATCTCTTCTTTATCTATAATATTCGTTCTTTTCTTTGCTGATAAAAAAACAAATACATTGATGACATTAATTAATAAGGTTATCAACTGGTCTAAAAACATAAGCTATTAAAAGATTAGACAATACTATAATTTTAGATGGAACAATAAGGTTTTCGATCAATTATGAACTAAAATTAAGGTGGACTTGATACGTTGTTTAGAATGTGTTTATAGTAAAATGTAAAACCATTTATTATACTTTTTAGTAATTGTTGAAAGAAGTAGTGGATATACATATATATATATATACATATATATACATATATACATATATATACATATATATACATATATACATATATATATATATACAT
>JABCMJ010051198.1:0-12100 GCA_014822125.1 Arbutus unedo | reverse complement strand
GCAATCTTAAAGGGTTGGTTTGATGGTCAAAACTTATAACTTAAAAGTATGTTCTCTCTTAAGTCTTAAATTTGAAATCTTTTAAATATTATGATATTATTAATTTTTATAGAACATGTCCATATATAACAAAGTCTTAATTTTAAATGGAGCTATCACAAGTTGACGGTAAAATTAGTTCTCAAAGACTAATCGGTAATAAATTAAAAATAATCTCAAAATTGACCAAATATCTCAACTAAAAAATACAGCACGAAAAGAAAAATATTATTTTTGTAAGAAGAAAGCAAGAACTTCATTGATAATAAATTACAAAAACAATTTTTGCAGAATAAACTAATAATAAAAGATAAAAAACAAACTAAAAGCCTTGCAACGTGCACTAATCCTCACGTGACCTGTGTTGGTGGGCTCCACTTCTCCATGGGTTAAACCACTTGGGCAATAATTGACGCGCTGAATAATGGAGTGTCACTGTGTCAGTATCTTTGTTCCTAAGTTACGTAATTTTTCATAAAAGTTCTTTCATTTATTATTTAATTTCATTTAATTTTTTTATTTTTTAATTATTTTAATATATTCCTGACTTTTTTAAATATAACGATCGATTCTTTTTAGATTGACGCACATAATTACTTATCCTATTCTCTTTTATCTGCGTTAATTTAAAAAAAACCAATAGTTATATTTAAAAAAATTAAGAAATATATTAAAACAATTAAAAGATAAAGAGAATTAAGTAATAATTACCCTTCCTAACTTCAACACCACCACTCAAGTGCAACAAAGAATCCTTAGAATGCGTGTTCATAATTAACCCTCCTTTGTCCAAGACTTAGACACAGAATTAAGGGCTTGTTTGGTAGCCTTTGCCTGTTTATTTTTGTCTCCGATTCAAGACAAAATAAGCAAATGAGTATATAAATAGTAAGCAAGTTTACCAAACAGGATCTAAGCTGAAACCACTAAACCAGCAATTGAAATCTAGCTGTCTATTTATTTGTTTTGGTTTGGGCATATGAAAACAGGACAGTGGAAAAAAAACACAGTGCAGAATCAACTGCCGACACAGATTGCTCTTTCCAATCTCATCATTCGTATGAAAAGGAAAAGCTATATTGATTTTGCATATCACCGTTATCGTTACATCATTATGAAAACGATATTAATACAGAAACAGAGAAAACATAATCGATAAAGTCACAAACCCACTTGCATCCAATTTCCCAAACACTTTCTAAAAAAACCCTGTTCTTCATACAAAAATTACAATCAAACAGCTGAAAGGCTGGTGCATTTTGGAGGATGAAGGATTCGTAGCAAAAACTAGACGAGACTTTGTCTGATGAAAAATGAAGAGAATTTTGTAGAAAATTAACTGTTTAAAGGAGGTAAACTGATAAGAGAGAGAGGGTATTCAATAAAATTTCCGACGGGCTATATATAGTAATTTTGAAACTTTGCGGGGAAAGGGGCACTGCGGCAGGGGCAGCAGCCTCCTCTGGACCTATACAGCTATGCATGTAATTCCCCCCCTTCTATTTTGTGTTTTCTGAAACAAGTTGTGTTAATAATTTTTTCCCAAGAAATGCACGAGTTAAAAATGATTTCCATGCATGTACGCAAAAGCACACATTTTAATGATCCTCCAGTAGTGTGACTGGATGAGAACATTGAGAAGCTGTCATTCCTTCTCAGCAATAACTATGAAAACGTCCTTCACTGACCACCTTTGCTTCTCATTTTTGGCCGGTGGATTGATGATGGCTTTCTCTGCATTGGCCAGCCGGTATCCTATCACGATCTCTCTGCGTTGTCGTGCACGCAAGAGAACTTCGTAAAAACTCAGTTCCTCGCCCTCCCGAAGGTAGAGATCTGCTTGCCTTATATGCATCTCATTCCCCTGGAAAAGTCGATACACGATTTTGTTGATGGCTTCAAGAGTATTATGAAATGAAGCTTATAATGCGAAGAGGAAGTTCAGAACCATCAACAAGATAAGGAGATATTTGTACATCGAGATATTCAGGCATCAGATGAAACAGTAAAATGTCGAGTAATTTCAGTTCACTACTAGTGAGTCTGTTACTGACAGGTAGTTAATGTTGCCCTTTGTCAAACAGTTACAAAAGTCTTGCACATGATTTTCAGGAGCTAGCTAATTGGCGAGTGTCCAAAAAAAAAAGGAAGACATGCCCTACTAAGTCAAAACTATGATGTTTATGTAATGTTTCAGCAGTAAATGATTTTTTCTTTCTCTAGTGATCTTCTTTATAATATCAGAGACCATTTTGTTGAGAGAATGAAATAACAAAAAATCGATGACAAGAATTCTACCAACAAAGAAGAAATCAAAAACTACAATGAGAATTCACTGACTGCTTTCCGGTCATTATAAATAAAAAACAAAGGGATCCCCTCAAAAGAATCTGACACCAAAGCTCCAAAATCAAGACATATAACAAATTTTATCTCAAAACCCTCTTATATCCTGTATCTAACCTCCATAGCTATTGCATTTCTTTTGAACCAAATCATCCATCCGCAACTCCAAAGAACTCGGACCTTCCAACAAATTCCACAACTCCAAGACAGGTGAGAAACCTTATTTCTCTTCTACTGTTTAATTTCTTCAAATGTGTTGGTCGTCTATTTCATCACAAGTATAGACTTCCAACAATACCCTTTCACTTCCACTTTTCTTACATAGATAACCATTTGTAAGGCATAGTTTCGCAAGACTAAAATAATTTTAAAAATGGACTGTATAAAGCATATCCCAACTTGGAAAGACGGGCTACCAATTAGGGATGGAGGGAGTAAATTTTATTCATTCACACTCACAGCCTGCTTTACAAATCCATTACGCATGCTTCAATAATACACGAAGACGAAATGTAAAAATTTGCAGTGTGCTATCCATGTAAATGGTGCTGGAATGAGTCAGTATGGTAGGAACTGATTTTGGGTCCACAAATGTTGTCATCAAATCAATCACACTAATTAACCAACAACTAATTACCTCTTCAGCAAAAAGCTCTTCCAGTACGTCATTGATCTGGCGGTCTTCTGCAACCATAGCCAATGCCATGCTGACCAGCTCATTTGACAGAACATAATCGCTGATCTTCGACATGGATAACAAATTTTTAGTCCTTGGGTCTAGAATTTCACTTATAATAACTGACTTGTCAGAAGCCTGCTGCATTTCACCTATCCAAGAGCCTGGTGAGAAGCTACCTCTGTGTCCTTGGGACCCCCTGGCTTCTCTAAACGGGAGACGCTTAGCCTGCCGAAGTTGAAGAAATATTCAACGTAACTAAAATTTATGACAGAAGTTGCGCTTAAAGCTGTAAAATCAATCTAGCGGCTTGTCATACTTGAATGCAATTATGAAAATGACGAGTAAGTGTGGATTTTATCGCTTACCTGTTTTTTCTTTCATAGTTTCCCGGTAAAACAGAGTGTTTAAATTCCAATGGGATGACAATGACATTAACTTAAGCCTTATGACATTGAAATGTTTAGTCCTTCGCCAAAGCAGCTTTAGCTGCTGACAGGGCCATGTGCTTTTGTCAACAGCATGACAGATGCTTCAAACAGATTACTTAGTGTTTAACAGACCTTCATGGATCTTTGGGCTCTATTTATTTGTCAAGTAATTGATGTAGGAAAATTGTTCCCGATAAATTAGTGGAGTGAAGTAAAGGAAAAAGAAACATATTTTCTTTATGTGTTCATTTGATAAAAGAAATTTATGGGAAAGTTAAAAATAGATAGTTTAATTATGTAAGAAAGTAGTGTAAAAGTAAGATTCCTGTAAAATCTCGTATTCTTTGCAGGACATTTTGAGGAAAACTGATCCTAATGGGAAAGTTAAAGACGTGGTTCCCACAACATTTCTGCTAACTGAACACAAAAAATACAGAAAAGTTAAATATTCACATACTTTCCTTTCCTTTCCCGCTAACTGAACAGGGAATATGAGGTGATGAGACGAGTGTGCATGTATATAAAAAGAAACTCCTATTTCGCTCTGTAATTCATATGTTAGCTGCAAGGCTAGAAATAAGTATCTAAAAATCCATGACACAAGGCTTAGATTCTCTTCTCAAACCTGACATACAAGTTCGTACATCTTAAAGGTAAAGGTCTGAAAAGCCATCCCTGAGCGTCAAACTTTCAACAGGAAGATATAAAACAACTAATTGCACAAAAAGTGCCACTTAAGGGACGGATCGACCAACCCCCGAATGAAATACAAAATTACACAAGAAGATGGTAAACAATCACAGGGAAGTTCATTCATCTTATTTTTGTATTTAAAAAAACTGCAATAGATATGCCTCCAAGAAATACATGAATGGAAGGGGAAATGAAAAAAATCATGGCATGATTCTTCACACATGCTTTCCATAAATGGTGTATGAACTGGATTTTAAATCGTCACAGATGAAACGACCATTTTTTCAAGACATTATCCTCCAAGGACATCCAAGGGACAAAATGGCGGCAAACAATTAGCTCAAGTAAAGAAAACACTCAAAAGTATGCTTCCTTATATAATACACTAATAAAAAGGGAACAGTAAAATGTTGTATTGTGGTAAGACTCGTGCTTTCCCTAAAATTTTGGGGAAGGAAATTTCCAGTTGCTACTGATTGAAATCATCTTCTACCAAGGACACCCAAAAGGATATGATCCAGATATCAGCACTGAGAATTTTCTGCGGACTATGAAGGAGATAAAAGCTGCAACTAGGTAGATTATTGTTCTCCTAATAAATCACCAAAGGCCTTGTCGACATATTGCTCTATTAATAGCCTCTTCTAAACTTGTAAACTTACAACCTAGAACCAAAGGGATCCATTAGTTTTTTCCATCACAAATGAATCAAGATATAAACTTGTCCGAGAAACAATTTCAAATGATACTTCCAAAATGATAGATGAGATAAAAGCATACAAATTTACCTTCTCAAACAATAACACAAACATAACATGAACTGCCAAACTATACAATTTACGGTCACTAAAGAATGAAGATTTAACAAATTTAAATGAGTGGCTCTGCCATTGGTTCTAATCAGCCCATACCATGAACTATGTTATCATGTCTACTGGCAAGTAAAACAGGAAAAAAATAAACTTATTTTGACAGAGGCATTGACAAGTAAACCATGCAGAATAAGAAGTTGCACAAATACAGATTGATGCTCACCCTTAAAAGGAAGTACCTGAATATCACGAATCAGTAGCAATGTGGCAAGAGATCTGGAATCAGCTTGAATGGCTGAATCTTCCACTGATTCATCAGCCAAAATTAAGATCTGGACAAACCAGGGAAACATATCAATTGTTCGTAATTTAGAAATGACTCAAACCAGACAGATATGCTTCCTAAACCACACAAAAGCAGCTAAGATCCTTGACATTAAGATATGTATTGTGATTCATAATCACAACAGCCTCATCCTGTAGGTTGTAGAAAGTTAAAATAATGGTTTTTAAGGCAAACCGTTCTACGTCAAATTATCAATCGTCTTCGCTCTTTCCAATGGAAGACCAGCTTGGTGGTACCAATCTTTCCGTGCAATATTATGACATTTTTTTGTGATATAACTTTTAATTTCCTCCAGATCATGTTTCTCAGGTTAAGAGTCAAATGTACTCACAGAATCAAAAGATTCTAAAGGAAGGCTTTCTAGGTGTCGCCGGATAACAGCATTTCCTTCACGGTTAACAATTGATATATTCACCAACCGGGTGATGTCAAGGCCACCATCAATAAGCTTCTTTTCCCTCTCCTTTTCGAGAACGTCATTGAACATCCATAACTCAGAACCGGGTGCTAAAGATGCATCCAACACCTAAAACAAAATAGTAGATATTGATGTACAAGTCGGGATGGAGTAACCCAATTCTTCTATTGCAAGACCAAGACAGATTTGTGAAGTAAAAAGTTCTGGAAATATAGGGAACTTGATGGAAAGACCCATGTGGATTGTGGTGCTGTAGCGGTACATTGAGAACTGCTTCGGAAGAAGAATTGGGAGGAGCATGCAGTTGATCCTTATAACATTTACCATAATCATATCCTCCATATCTCGCCGCCAACCACAAAAAAGTATCCTTTCTGCAGACTTTGGAACAATGAAGTCTTTGGGCAGATTTCCTCTCCAAACCTACATCATTCAGGTAAAGACAAGAAAGAATTAGGGGCTCTGATAGATTTAACTTACCACAATCATATCATCAATGTCCCGTCTCCATCCACAAAGTAGAATCTTCTGTGGCTTTCTTGCTGGTCGGGCAATATCTATGTATGGTGCTTCTTTGACCTGAATGATCAAATTGATTATACTTTTGTAAGTTTTATTTGTGCACTTAAATTCCATGGTAGGAATCATCCCAACGTGCACAAAGAAGGCGAGCATTTCTTTGTAGAGTGGTCAGGCTACTGGTGACAAGTTGGTTTGGTTTTCTCTTTTCTTTTGCAAGTTGATTTAGTCCAAGGCAATGGACACCTAAAACAAGTTTTCTATGACATTTTAGGACCTGCCTTTTCTTTATGAACAAAAGGAGAGAGCTTTTTTTTTGGGGGTTTAAACAAAATAAGACAGGATGACTAGACAGCATAGGGCTGTACATGACCTGAAGATATGAGTAATCTGTAAGAAAATCCAAACGAAACAAAATGTTAATTGATTGACATGTTATAAGGTAAGTTACAAGTTGCACTAGGATGAAGGGTTGGCAGACTGACGTAATCTAGAACAAGAAGCATGGATAAGAGACAAATCTGACCATATAAAATGTCAATCAAATTAAAACCCATATTCTACTTTGACATTGAAGAACATGCTATTCATAAAGTCAAAGATTATGCATGGGAAGTGAATGAAAGAAAAACACATAAAAATTCCCAGCCAACAGCGCAATGCACGAATTCATGGCTTCAAATGAAGCAGATGCAAAATCCATTTATGATACTGTGATCGATGTCAAAATCTTAAGTAGAAGACTGTGTCGAGATTTCACCCATTCGTTCATTGATTTCTCCAGTCCCCTTCTTTATATCCATTCAATTTTGCAGTTAACAAGCCCACATATAACTTGGCATACGTTCAAATTCCAAGGCTATTAGTTCTTTTGCATTACACGGTTAATGGAAACAAATGTGAAAAAGTAGCAAGCAATGTACAAGAAAACTGTGTTGTAAGAAAAGAAAAGCACCATTGGCAATGTTGACGGGGAATATGTGTCATCATCTTCTGCTATGACAAGAATTTCATCGCCCTCTTGTAGAACATAAGATTCGTCAGGATTGAGAATAATTTTGCCACCATAGGATGCAACCTTGACTCCGCAAGGAATAGCATCACGGAAACTGATCAATACGTCCTCAAACTGCATGCCATCCAACTGTGGCCATCTTTTGATGTAAAACTCACAATTTTCAAAACCAAGGATATCTTCCCAGATCTGCCATGACCAAGTTCATAAGGAAACATTAGCGACGTGTCGAAGGAATTGTCAAGAAGGAGATGAGATCTGGACTTAATCGAATCCAGTGCAAATTGATGGAAAAAGTTAGTAAATCATATTTGATCTGCATAATCAATTGGAAAAAATCAACAGTATGCTGGGGTTATTAGCACATCCCATCCAAGCCAGTGGAAGCACCCACAATATTACACACGTCACAAACAAAAGACATGACACCAAGTTTACAAGGTTAAAACCCAAACACTTGCATCCATGGGAGAGATAGGTTCCACTATAAAAAAAGTGAAGACTACACTGTCGGATAGCCAATACAAAAAAACCCACCGTAGCCCTCAATGATAGTCGAGTCATCGCTCACCCCTAGTGTCTCGTTATTCTTCTCTCAACCCCTACATCTCTACTTAGTTCCTCACATCTTTCTCTCGCATAAACCACCTGTGTGAATATTTATAGAAGCAATAACCGGATAGTGCAAAAACCAACCCCAGGGGTACAATCAACACTTGGTTAAACTCATCAATCCTGGTTCCTTTCTCCACAATATCTGCAGTCCACCTACTCCTACAATACCAATTCAAGTCAACAACTAACCGGTTAAGAAGTTTGGCACACCTTGATTTCCTTTTGCTGTACCTAACACCTTTATGACATGACATCTCATCACATAGTTTTACTCAAATACCACGACGTGGGTGGACCCCAACAGGGCCTACATATAAGCAGATTCAATTGGAAAACCTTTTAGTAACTAGACGAGCAATTAAATTTTACCTGTGCAAGGCCTGGCTGCCGAGCACACTGAATCATCAAGCGACCAATTACATCATGTGCTACAACAGTTTCCACTAGATCTCCACCAACAAGTTTAACAAGCACCTCATTGTCAAGATCACTTAGTTCCACCACAATGTGTCCCCGTAGTCCTTCTTTGACTCCAGTCAAGCTTAAAACTGTCCTCAGTGCACGAGCATCACTCTGAATCAAAGGAATTAAAAAAGTTATCAACCCCTGTCCAATTTCAAGCATGAGACGCACGAGTTTCTTCATAAAAGGTAACCTGGTCTGCATTTCCATCATCAGCAAGGACAATTATTGCACGGGCCTTGGAGACAGATACCTATATAATTCCATGAAGTTAGCAAGTCTGATAGAGCAGAAAACAGTCTGAACCAAGATTTAGTATATCAAGATTATCACCCACGAAACAAGGACTTCTACAAGAAGGAAATCAAATGCACATGGAAACAACTTTGGACGTACCCTAGGAAAAAACAACAAGAGTTGCCTCCCCAAAGAACAACTCGAAAGCAAGAAGCCCTCAAGGATATACGATATACGAAAATTTAACCTAGTCGAGCACACTAAATTTTGACTTTGTAAAAAGTCGTATGTGTGGAATCTATTTTCTACGTTGAGAAGTGAACAACTTTCAGAAGAAGTAGTTAGATTCATGCCAACCAAACAAAATGAAGAAGGGAGTGACAAAAAAGGAAAATGAAAAGGCTCGAAACCGTTGTGCAAGTACAGCACTTGTTTCTGACTCGAATAAAATGAAAAACTAGAAAAAGAAAATGAGTTGGAAATTTTCGGAAACAGTTGAAACAAGAAGTCAGTTGATAAAAACTGGTTTCCAACCCAACTCTTTTCAATGCATCCCCATCGTAAACCTTCACAAGTTGAAACCCAAGTTGTAACGAATCTGGAAGGTTTAGTTTCTTTACTGAAAATCAACACAGGATGGACAACTGGAATCATGAAAAACTAATTTTCTAGAGAGAACATACATACAAGTACGCATACCTTTTTCAGGTCAGCTAAAATCAGAGGGCTTCCACTTCTGCATATGACTGATGTTCCTCTGAAATCAAACTCCATTTTAGCAATGTCAAGTTCCATCTCTTCTTTTTCTCGTTCAGCCATCACTACAACAATTCCTCCACCCAAACTTTCATTGGCTATGGCAAGTTGATTTAACAGCGACCCCTGATTTCACAATGATGTTATCCCAATATGAGCATACCACAATTACAATGAGTCCTGTAGTGTTCTCACATTCATGCAAAATATACAATGATTTCTCACTGAACTTCAGCTGGAACTGTGACATATAAATAAGTGGTGAATGACCAGGCCTTACCAACTTATCGCTGCACCCGAGAATCAGAGTGTGGTTTTGCTCAACCACCTCACTTCTACCTTTCCTCAGTGAGTCTAACTTCTCGGAAATTGCATCAGAAACGAGTCCAAGCATCATTGCAAATATAAGCATCCCACCAAAGCTAATGGTTACCGAAACTAGCCGTGGACCAATGCCTTCAGAATTAGTATGATTCCCTGAGTCCGCTACATATGTCCAAGATAACCAAAGGCAGTCGGTTAAGCTATCATCCGTCACACCAAAGAGTGCCAGGCCTCCAAGACAAATTAATAGTAGAGTTGCAACTAATAATGATAAAGGCTTAGCCCATGGGTGGACTGATAAGAACACATCTACCCTGTAGGCTATTTGCTTGTTTAAAGATGCCTCTTCTGTGATGTTGTCTGACGATCTTCTTGATTTTAAGACATGGTCAACATACTTGAAGAAAAGGAAAGGGAGAGATAAAATTGTGAGCAAGACAATGAGAGCAGAAATTTTCAAGCTTTTGTTGGGAACATAATCACTCTCCTGATTCACTGAACTGACAATATCCACAGAATCTGCCAAATTGCAAACTCGTAGTCTCACGTTGAGCTTCAAAATGTTATCCTGCGAGAAAAAACCCTCATTAAATCAAGAAATGTCTAACTAATTAAGAAGTCCAATGGACACTTTGTAGACCTCTCTGAAACAAGTGACAACTTAGGCTGGTCCACTGACATGATGAAGAAACTATACCAACATGATTCCTATCATCTGATTTAAAATTGTGTTGGTTGATCTAGAAACAATTTTCTAATGGAACCTTGGTGTTAAACCGGGTCTCTAGACTCTCTACAAACGATATGTGGCTCAAAAGGCCTAGCAATTTGTTACAAAAAACACCGGAATTGAGTAAATGTTTTGCTGGAGTTTTGACTTGAAAGTAACAAAGCAATGACAACTTAACTCACTGATGGTTACCCATTCAGTCATTCATACATGCAGAAGTTGCTGCACAGAACCCAAATGCAAATGGCTCATATATTCTTCTTTTTCTTTAGAACTCCGTATTTGGCCTGACACACTGACTAATCCGGACTAATAATCCCAGGGTCCGGAAGTTCACCCCAAATATATTCACTAACAAGTTATAAGCAACTAAGAGGGTTTATTGATCAGAGCATGCAGTAAAATCTCAGTACTAGTCAAAATGAGTTAAATGACTTAAATCCGATAGCTGAGACACCAGCAAAAATCAAATTGAATTCAATTATTCCAACCTTGAATTCAGATAAGTTTGAACCTCTGTATTTAGTAGGTTAGTACATTACCTGTAGACCAATGACCTGTCTGTGTAGAGAAAAGTTCTTCTGTAGCAAATACAAAAATGCCGGGATCAAAATCTGCAACCATAAAGAAATCACTTCAAACACAAACCTTGGAAACCTTGGATTATCCAAACAGAAGGGTAAACAAAAACCCCTTGATCACAACAAAATTCTTACTAATATACACGTAGGACTTAGTGGAAACATTGGATTATCCAAAGAGAAATTTAGGACTTAGCTTGTTTACCAACTGGACCATCCAATTTTACAAAACGTGGAATCACGTTGGTGTTATAAAACATTCATTTTTTAGGCTCTTCGAGCAATTATCTGTGAAAAAAATTCAAAGTCTAGCAATAACTACCTGATCAGACCATATTTGTCTATTAACATATAGACAATATTGTATGCGCATCACTTTATTTATACATGAATGTTCTTCTTATCAACGAGTCTTATAAAATGAACAGATTCAGATTTTATGCACGGTAGACAAGTCTGAAGTTTATATTATTGCTGTATATGTGCTATTTAACCAAAAAAAATCTTATTTTTTTCCCAAAGTTTTTTGATCAAAAACAGAAATAAAGCACTAAAATTGAAACTAGGCCAAAAACTCATTTTTTGATTTATTATACTATAGTCTTTTCTATTTTCTATTAGGCCATGGTTGAGGAAACTGAATTTTTTTTTTACCATAAGATAGAAAAAATAGAAAAAAATCAATCAAAAAGGAAAATAAACTAAATTATACTAAAAAGAAAAGTTCAGGCAGTTACTCGTGCGTGGAGGAGAGGGGGGGGGGGGGGGGGGGGGCCGGCAAATTTGCTTCCCGATGGACGCTTCCTCCCCCGAGACGCCACCGCATTTCTCCGAATTCCCACCGGAGCAGCTCGATACCTCCGACCCTCGTCCCGAATCCCCGTCCCGTCTCCATTTCCCGCTCGACCTCTCGTTTCGGCGCTCGAAGTCAATTCGGCGTCGTAATCCGGAAAACTTAGGGTTCCGTATCGGAGCCGAAACTGAAGTCGAGGGGGAAAAGCTCTGAAACGGCGACGGTTTTGGTTCACAAAAGTTGGTCCTTCGAGGCCTTTGGGGGTTTGTGGAGAAGCGTCTGGTGGGAGTTCTGGAGGAGTGGTGGT
>JABCMJ010051197.1:0-13728 GCA_014822125.1 Arbutus unedo | reverse complement strand
GCCGAATCTATGTGATGGTGGGTTTAGGCCTAAGGGAAAAAGAATCATATGCATGTTTGGTGGAGCTCATTCAACATTAACGGCACCAAAATTCCTCTCTTTTAATGGTGAAGGTATGGTTTACCAAAATTCCTTTGGCATCAATATTAGGTCAAAGCTTCAACTGACATTGATGTGATTCCAACCCAATCAAAATTGTGAAAATCTCCACTTGTTTCGATAATGTATTTAGATTATCCTATGTCCCTTTGTCGGAAATTTTCTTTCTCCTTTTATTTATCACGTTATCAGCGTCACATGCACGTTGGAGAAGAGAAGGAGGGAGAGGAGGCCAAGGGTAGCCATTTAAATTATAGACAGAAGTATTTTTAGCACATAAGTTTCAAAAATATTCTTCTAATAAACACGCGATAACGTTATCTGTTTGTTAAATATAAAAGCGATGATTTCATTAGATAAAATTATCTGTTAGTATTTATCAGTTAACATTATCTGACACTTTTAATAGATATCTTAACAAATAACCTTTTTCGTTTTATTAGATTAGTATATCTGTTAGTATTTATCAGTCAACATTTCTGTCAATTCAAATAGATACCTTAACAAATAATTTTATTTGTTAGTTTTCGAAATAATAATGTTATCAGATAAAATTATATGTTTTATGTTTTTAAGTTTGACTAATAGATGTATCAAATCAACATATAATGTTATCTGACTCGCATATTAAGAAAATAACTTTATCTTTTAGTCTTAAAATGCTAATTTTATTAGATAAAATTACCTATTAGTGTTTATTAGTTAACATCACCTGTCACTTTTAACAGATATCTTTGAAGGAATAATGTTATCAAATAAAATTATCTCTTTGCGTTCAGGACAAATCTGTCTATAAAATGACCTCAGGTATTAAAATTTCTCAAACAATAGATTTTGACTCATAAATTAAATTAACATGTTCTTAATGGGCAAAATCAGTTCAAATTTATCATTTTAATCAATTTCTGTTCAAACAATCACTACGGTACCCATGACACTATAGAAATGTCGATAATAGTGAAAAATTGTTGGCCCATATATTTCACATATACCCTTTAAAACCATGGATGACTCCACCACATATTCCATAGCAGAGCAAGGTTGCAACACATATTATATGCATGTATTTGAGCACAGATATATCCGAAATTATTCGATACACATAAAGCTCTTAGACAATTTCAAACACATTCGTGTTTAAATCAGTAATTTTTGTATAGACTCTCTCTTTATATAACACAATAACTTTAAACAGCACCAAATTTAACAAGAGACAAGAGTGGTCCCTTGCCCCTCTTGAACTTTGCGTAGCCCCTACAATACCCCTAGGATTACATTCTCTATCATTTACCCCCTTAACAAGTTACATTGGGGCCTCAATTACCATAGATTTATCAACCAACTCCACCAATGTTTTGGTTTCTTACGATTTATATGATAAGCTTTTTTTGGGGGGTTAATTTGACATTAGGATTTTGCTTGCACAATTTCATGATTAGGATTTTTAATTATTATTATTTATTTATTCAATCAAAATATAAACAATAAGTTGTGTCAATAAATTTCTAAATCCGCCACTGACTTCAAGTGTGATTTGATTATTTTCACAACGTTTATAAAATAAACTACCCTATAAAAAAAAAAGAAATCAACTTTTTTTTCTTTAAAGCACTTTCCTTTGATTCTAAAGGCCCATTTGTTGGTAGTTAAAATTTTGAATGAGATATAGTAAATATAGTAAGAAAGAAAATATAGTAGAATGAGAGATTTATTATAAAGGGGCAAATAGGTATAAAAAGTTTATTTTAGTATTTTTTGAGAAAGAAAGATATGATATATATGAGTATGTAAATGATATTCTCGTAATTAATAATGACACTTGTGTAAATAGAAGACGGATATGGAATGAGGATAAGATGGACACGAGGAGATGTAGGGTAATCTTATCTTATCCAGACGGATAAAATAATATTCTGAATATCATATCCGAGATAATAGACAATAAACTCTTCTTTGATTTGCTAACAAACACACCTTAAAGTAAATTTCCAATTAACTAAAGGAGTGATGATCTTCCTAGACAAGATTTGTAGGACAAAATCCCACGTGTCGCCAAAAATTAGTAATATGGTTTTCGACCAAACATAATGGCATCTTCACCATGTAAAAAGTAAATTGAAAACATTGCATATTGGTTAATTTAGACCAATTTAATAAGCCTTTTGTCGAGATAGTGAAGTTCATTATCATGTTGTCTTTGAATTTAAAAATCCATCTATATACACATAATCTAGGACTTGGGGCCTCACATGTTATGCATTGTGCACAGCAGAGCAGAACATATTGTTCGTCAAAACGACGTTAATTTGACGCACAAAGTACTGGCCGAATAATTAGACACTAACTGAATAATTTTCAAATAGTATTTTGTATGCCAAAATAATATCATTTTAACGTACAACATGACCTGCTGTGCGTAATGCTCATTAATATCTCCCATATCCATAATCTATCTTCATTAGTGAGCACCAAAAGAAATATTTACTTAATTACCACCTAATAAAATCTGCTTTCCATTGACTTCTGAGCAAAAATCATTAAACTTTTTGACTTTCTTAGCAATTTGGTGACATTTTTCCTGAAACCTCCACTTTGTATAGATTTTCTATATCTGAATACAAAATTTTCAATTCACTCAATTCACATGCTTTCATTTTATTACCATTAACCCTCAAGTAGGGGTGAAATCGGTTCGGTCCGGTCGGTTTTTCTGGCCATGACGGACCGAACCGATCGGTTTGGGAATGTGCCGGTAGAACCGACCTCGATTGAAAAAAATGGTGGACTGAAGTCGGTTTGGGGCTATTCGGTCCGGTCAATTTTTTTGGGAATTTCGAGAATTTCGGATTGGGCTTGAATTTGGGTCTGTAATGATTTTAGGCCATACAAAAAATAGTAAAATAAAATTTTGCATTGAAAATAAATTTTAATGACAATTTTGGCCCAATTTTAAATCAACATCACATAAATTCAACCAAAAAAACATTAAATTACATCAAATCCAATCACAACTGTGTTGGTTCGGTTCGGGACAATCAATTCGGTCTCCTAAATATGTCGGTTCGATTCGGTTTCGGGCCGAATTGAATATAGTAAAACCAACCTCGAACCGAAAACTGAATAATTTTTATAGGTAGAATCGAAACAGACCGAATAGAGTAATGGACCGACAGAGGACCAAAAATTCTGGTAGATTTTTTTTTGGGTTTTTCCGTTCGTCGATTTTTTGTTTCACCTCTACACTCAAGTGACAATGCTACCCCACCCTGCAAGTAAATTTGGATACAACTAAGTTATTGATTTATTGGTTACTTTATTCCTAAAAATCTGCACTTATTTAGGTTAAATTATTCTAGATAAAGTAGGATTTTGAGCTTTAATTTGTACCACATAATATGAGTGTACAGTAAAAGTGAAAGACGCAATAATTCTCAATTATTGATTTCTATTTGGGCTAAATTATTCCAAGTAAATTTGTGTTGGAGGATAATACTGTTATTTATCTTATGGAGTCAAACAAAATCCTACATTAGATTCTGTCAAAATACATAATAAATAATTTAGTCAGAATTAGATTAAGTTCTATTTTGTATAACATAATTCAATAATCCAATAATACCCTGGCCTAAATGTACCAATATCACCGACAATATATATAAAAAGGAGCACGTAACATTATATATGCAGCACTAGTTGTGCTAGGCTGATTTTGAGTCAATTTTGTTTTTTGTTTTTAAATACAATTAGTATTATTTGATGTTTTGAAATTTTTATTTTTCAACTTTTTTTTATCTTTTCATTCATCTCAATTAGAGCAATAAAAAAAACATAAAATATGAATCAGAATCGAAAAAAGTCCAAATAAAACTACAATAAAATACTAAAAATAGTGAAGAATAATGATTTTTAAAAACATTTATTTTTCAATTAAAACAAATGATTGATTTAAAAAAATTAACGCAAACTTAATAAAAATAAAAAATAGCCAAAAAACAGTGACCATAATACTCAAAATTTTTGTCCAAAAAAGTCCTTTGTAGCATGCTATAAGATACCTTTTTGTGTTGTACTCCAGTATTATGGGTCTATGTGACAATATATTATTTGCTTTAAATTCAAAATTATACAAAACAATGCTTTGGTGACTATATTTTAAGTAGTATTGATGGAATATATTTCACTTCCCATGTAATCAACCATTTACTGATGACAAAAGTGTCTACCTATTTTATTCTTTTTATATTCTATTGATTAGTATTTTTTTGTCCCAATTTGTTTGTTCATTTTTAAAATTTTAACTTATTTAGGAAACACAATTATTACGTTTAAAAATTTTTATTTTTCAAAAATACTCATAACTTTTTTAACATTAAATAAGAGTTCACGTATTACAAAGTGTGGTTTTAAAAAAAGAGAAGGGCATTAAGAAAATTTTGACAAGTCAATTTTAAAATTAGACAAATAATTTGGGATATCTAAAAGTTAAAACATTGACAAATAAACCGGAACAGAAAAAGTAGTAATAAAAGAGCATGAGATAGTTTGTATCAATGTGGAACTAAAATCCTACGTTTGGAGAGTCTAGACTTTTTGAAAAAATAAGAGGACCGTATGTAATTTGTAGAGACTGAAATATAATTTATTTTTAAAATTTTCAAAATTTATACCTACGTCTTAATTTTTTTGTTTTTTAAATTTTTGAATCTCCGCATAGTTCCGTTCTTGATTTGTATGGTGACACAAAACATAACACATTGGTCAGCTATACAACACACATTGCTCGAACAGTTGAACACCGATCAAATAATTTTTAAACAGTATTTTATACATCAAAACAACATTATTTTTACGCGTAGTACGTCTTGCTGTTCGCAATGCACGACACGCCCCAACTGCATATATCTATGTGCATATGTATTTGTATTTTTATATATATGTTACACACTAAAGCCTGGTAAAGTGCCACTTCTCGTTAAAACCAAAGGCCTACAAATTTAACGTTCTCTCACTCCCAAAAGAACTCGGCAGTTCCTAAAAAGGAAGAAATGCTTTTGGTTTTGTAACTCCCAAATATTCAGTTCAGTCCCTCTGATACATATACTTGTCCTATAAAACTCTCACACAAGACACCCCAAAACACAGAGAGATAGAGGGAGAGAGAGAGAGAGAGATGGGTGGTGAGCTTTGTGCAAAAATGGGAACTGGTTTATGCACAGGACTAGCTAATTCGTGGGGGAAAATGGAGAGAGGATTAAACGAAGCAGTCTCAAAGAGCAAGATAGGTAAATACTTCAAATTAGAGGCAAGGAAGAGCTGTTTCACTAGAGAATTACGCGCTGCCACCGCCACTTTCCTTACAATGGTTTATATAATCACCGTCAACGCCACCATCCTCGCCGACTCCGGCGCCACCTGCTCTGCCGCCGACTGCACACCCACGCCGGGGAATCACACTGCGAGTCCAGATTGCGTCTTCAAACCCAATTCTGGATACCAAAATTGCCTCTCAAAGGTAAAAAATGACCTTATTGTGGCCACGGCATTGTCATCGATGGTTGGGTCATTTGCTATGGGCATTTTCGGTAATCTTCCCTTGGGCTTGGCCCCTGGTATGGGCCCAAATGCTTACTTAGCTTATAACTTAGTGGGCTTTCATGGGTCTGGGCCCATCTCATACCAAACCGCCATGGCATTGGTCTTGGTTGAAGGCTGTGCTTTTTTCCTGATAGCTGCTTTTGGGCTTAGGGCAAAACTGGCCAGGCTCATACCAAAGACCGTGCGACTGGCTTGTGCAGCCGGCATTGGGCTTTTCATTGCCTTTGTGGGCCTACAGGCCCACCAAGGTCTTGGTCTTGTTGGGCCTAACTCATCCACTTTGGTGACCGTGTCCGCTTGCACTAGTATAAATCCGGTGACCGGGGAATGCACCGGTGGAAAAATGCAAAGCCCAACGTTCTGGCTCGGCGCGGTTGGCTTCCTAATAATGTCCTTTGGGTTAATGAAGGAAATTAAGGGTAGCATGATATTTGGCATTCTCTTTGTGACACTAATTTCATGGATTAGGAACACATCCGTCACGTACTTTCCTAACACTGAACTTGGTGACTCGAATTACAACTATTTCAAAAAAGTGATAGATTTCCACAAAATCAAGTCCACTTTAGGGGCTATTAGCTTCACTCACTTCAACAAAAGTGAGGTTTGGGTGGCTTTGGTGACCTTGTTATATGTAGATGTGCTAGCTACCACAGGCACATTGTACACTATGGCAGAACTTGGAGGGTTTGTAAATGAGCAAGGAAATATAGAAGGGGAGTACTCATCCTATATGGTTGATGCGGCCGCAACCGTCGTGGGGTCCACACTTGGGGTTTCACCAATCGCGACATATGTAGAATCATCTGCGGGGATCAGAGAAGGGGGGAGAACAGGATTAACGGCCGTGATCGTCGGGGTATATTTCTTTTTGTCCTTGTTTTTTGTACCATTGTTGACTAATGTACCCCCATGGGCAATAGGTCCATCTTTGGTTATGGTGGGGGTGATGATGATGAAAGTGGTGAAGGATGTAGATTGGAGCAACATAAAGGAGGCAGTGCCTGGTTTTGTTACCATGCTTCTCATGCCACTAACTTATTCTATATCCAACGGAATCGTCGCAGGGATCGGGCTTTATATTGCACTTGGCTTGTATGATCATATTGTGGGGTGGATCAAGTGGTTGATTGAGATGAGAAGAGTGGTTGCCAAAGAACGAAATCAAATATCTGCAACAGCAGTTGGTACTCCAGAAGTGATTGAAATAATTTGATCAGTTTAAGATTAGTTATTTTTTCGATGATTGTAATTTTTTTTTTATTTTGTGTGTGTTTATGTAAGTTTAATGTTAGGTGTGATGGTAGTAGATGCACAAGTTACCATGAGAGGAGACCTAGTGGAAGCAGAGAAGAGAAAATGGCTATAGGCCATACATATCACAACTTTTCAAGGCTGCTTGTGCATGTATGGGTGGTGGATCAAATATGAATTTCTTTGTTATGTTGTTCCTTTTATATATCTCTTTTAGTTTTTCAAGCAACTTCTTCTTTATTAATTTTTAATTCAAATAATTAAATATATACAATAAAACGTTTAATACAAATAACAAGTGAGGAAATATTAAGAATTTTAATCTCTGGCTAGGAGACAATCTCACTGTCTACTAATAGATTATTTAATTAAAATCGTGTCAAAATTATGTATGGATTGAACTCTTAAAAATTAATCGCATATAAAATATTTAAAATTTAAAATTTAAAATTTAAAATTTAAAATTTAAAAAAAGAAGCAAATTTTTAAGTTTCGAGTTTAAATCACCAACAAACCCGTGAGAGTCGAGGAAATATCAAGAATGTTGAGTTAAACAGGCCACCAAAGAAAAGTTAGAAAACGAAACAGTTAGCAAAACAGAAACCCTCGTGTTCTGTGAGTGTCTGCCCTCCAAGGATTACATTCTAGCCCAGTTTTAGTTACGGAAAAAAGAAAAGCTGGAGAGAGAGAAAGAGTGTGTGTGTGTGTGTGTGTTTAGGCAGGAGGGAGAGAGAGAGCAGCAGCCCCCTCCTCTATTGCCCAACTCTCCCATCCTCGTCCCCGCCATTAACCACCCCACCTTCGTGACCAACAACCTAGTGCCCCTCCGCAACACGTTACCATCCACATCCTACCTCCACCACCAACCCATGCCCCATCAGCAACCACCACCACCACCTCCCACCACCATTCTTCATTTTCGGGCAGAGTGTTGCACTGGTAGAAATCAACCATTATTGCCTACTTAGAATTCTCAGGTTAATATTTAGTTGTGTTCGTTTGCTTGTTTGAAAATTTTTTTCCCAAACAAGTTTCTGGAAAAAGTTTCCAGACATTTTTACTTTTTTTCCAAACAACTTCATCTTTCTATAAAAAAAAAGAGAGAGAAAGAGACACCTCAAAAATAATGAAAAAATTTAACATTCAAATTTTTTCTAAAATACTTATATCAAATATCTTAAAATTTTTTTCTCAAAAATTATTTTAGAAAATATAACTTTAAGATTTCTTCGAGAAAATTGCATAGGGCTTCGAAAACTTCGTTTAGGCACAAGAAGACAAATTTGTCTTTTGACTGAGATATGACTACCTGGAGTCTTTATCTATTATTTCAAGTTTTTTGCAACATAACACAAAACCACCGAGCACGCGTGACCACCACCCGAGCCACCCATTTAACAATAAGTAAAAACCGAAAAATCGAAACAAACGAAAAAATAATCAAACCGAATTGAACAAAACCATACCGAAATTAAGTTTGGTCTTTAACTATTTGGTCCGGTCTGATTCAATTCGATTTTATTTTATTTATTTTTAAAATAGTTGGTTCGCTTTTGATTTTATGATCTTAAAAATCAAATTAAATAAAAAATTAAATGGCCTTGTATTTTTTTTATTTTTGAACCCCATTTTGAAACAACCCGATGGAAGCCATCATGAGTCAAACCGTGGCCGAGAAATTGATCCGATGACATAGGTGGAGATTAAAATTTGTCTTGATCAAATACTAGGACAAAAAGAGATAGATGTACCAAGACGTAGCAAATGGGCTAGGGTATCTAAATTTTTTGGTCCAAACTTCGTGACATATATGTTAGAAGCTGAACCACAATCGTTCAAGTAAGCCATGTCCTATCCAGAGGCGCCTCTTTGGAAAGAAGTCATAAAGGGTGAAATTGAATCCATCTTACACAATCACACGTGGGAGCTAGTGAATCTTCCTTCTGACTATAAACCTCTTGGATACAAATGGATATATAAGAGAAAAATAAAAGTAAATCGTTCAATAGATAAATACAAGACAATACTTGTCATTAAGGAATATAAACAAATTGAAAAGGTTTAAAAAAACGGATAAAAAAAAAAGAATGTTGATTGCTATTGTACCAATCTTCACTCTCGAGATATATCAAATGAATGTTATGACAACATTCTTGATTAATGGTGATTTAAATGAGAAAATCTACATGAAACAATCTGAGGGGTTTTTTATTCCAGGTTAAGAAAAGAAGGTTTGTAAGCTTGTTAAATCTCTTTATAGCGTGAAGCAAGCGCCAAAACAATGACACGAGAAATTTGATAGTGTCGTGCTTTCAAGCTGGTTCCGTATCAATGAATATGAAAAATGTACATTTGTGAAGGAGACAGACGAGGGATATGTAATTATTTGCCCACATGTTGACGACATGCTCATTATCGGTGGCAACATCAAAATGATCAAAGTTGCGAAGAAATTAAATTGGACATGAAAGATATGGGCAAAGCAAATGTTATAATAGGAATGAAGATTTCTAAAACAATTGATGACTATACCTTATCTCAATCTCACTATTTTGATAAGATCCTTGAAAATTTTAATAAGGATGATACTCGTACAGTTAAAACATCTGTAGACGCAAACTTGCACTTAAAGAAAAATACAAGTAATGGGATATCTCAGTTAGAATATGCCCACATTATTGGCAGTTAATGTATTTAATGAATTATACGAGACCAGCCATAGCATATGCGATAAGAAAATTGAGTCAATTTACTAGTAATTTGGAAGCTGGTCACTAGGAGGCTATAGTAAAAGTTTTGAGACATTTAAGAAGTACTTAAAACTATGAGTTACACTATTCAAGATATCTAACAGTCCTTGAAGCATATTATGATGCAAATTGGATATCAAACTCAAATGACTAAAAATCCATAAATGGATATGCCTTCAATTTAAGAAGTGTAGATGTGTCTTGGAAGTCGTCTGAACAAACATGCATTGCACGATTCAAAACAGAATATGAATTTATAACTTTAGATAAAGTAAGGGAAGAGACTGAATGACTACGCTAGCTAGTTCTTAAAAGATATTCCTATGTGGCCGAAACCTGTGTCTGCAATCTATATACATTATGATATTTTTTTCTATAAATAACATGTATAATGATAAGTCTTCACATTTACATTGTAGACAAAATACCGTTAAGCACTTGCTCTCAAATGACATAATTTCTATAGAATATTTCAAGTCAAAAGATAATATGACAGATCCTCTTACAAAAGTTCTAAATCAAGAGTAAGTGAAAAGTTCATCGAGAGAAATGGGTTTAAAACCTACTAGTTAAGGGTTACCTCAATGGACACCTAACCTAGTTGACTGAAGGTATCACAATCTAGGTTCAATGTGAGAACAAAGTTTTGTGTGACTCAGAATGATCATCATGGAGATAATATCTGATACATATTCCTATGGTGGAATAGTGATACTTGTTGTGTTTCTTAGGTTAAGTCAATTTTTTAATGATTCTCATGTCTTAAAATAATAGTGGGGTACAAAGGGTACTCTCAATAAGGAATCATCTATATAAGTGTAAAGTGGGGCCGCTTTTATGAGAATTTTAAGGTTGAATTCTCTAGATCACTTATGAATAACCAGGCATTGCGTAGGGTCAAAAAGGGCACAATTGTGAGAATGAAACTATATTTATAAAGACTCTGTGTGAGGTCTATTGTCTTAATTTATGCCAACGGCTGATCAGTTCATGACATCGCGACCATTGGTTAGCTAGTTAATTTGATAGGCTTTCACAAGGGATGATTCAAAGCCAAAAACTACCTACCCCCATGCAGAGAATTTTCTGTTAAACTCTCTCTAAGTGTTTTGCATTAAATTACCATATTTATCTAGCAAATTTCATTCATGTGGAGGATTGTTAGAAAAATAATTTGACATGGCTATTTTGGAGCTAAAGTAATGTGGGTCTCATGCGTCATTTAGGATGGATATGAGGTGTTCGGTAATCTCCTATGTCAAGATATTAACATTGGGCAAAGAAGAATTAGTCAAAACCATTTACGGGGTGAAAAAAATTTGACATCAAAGTTGGTGTTTAAAGAAGGGGACACTGTGGGTTTTGGAACCTTGTCACATATTGGAAAAATGGTAGGAATAAGTTGGGTATATAAAAGCTAAGTTTTCATAAGGGATCGGCCGTTAGGGTCATACAACATTTGTGAGCAAGCAAGTGGAAGCAGAATATGTCTCTCTCAGAAGCTGTAAAGAAAGCCATTTGGTTGAAGAATCTTTTTGTGGAGTTGGCCATTCCAGAAAGTGGAAGTAAGGGCCACTTTGTATTGCGACAACCAAGTCGCGATTTTCATCTCAAAGAATCCCAAGAGTCATCGATCGGTCTATCAAGTGCTATGGTCTATCCAATACAAACGAATGGTTCTTATGCCCCTGTTGCTCTCGGCTCTCATTCTGTGCCTCCCTTCTCGCTTTTTCTTTGTTCTGGTACAAATATATAGGAGTGACATAAACATCCAATATCAAGGGCAACCAAGATAGGTAAGTTTACATCTTGTTTCAGTTTTGTCATAGATGGTTGATCAAAGGATTGGACGAGAGTTCGAATATGTTCTATTAGTTGGCTTTCTTCTTTGATAGAATTAGATGGGACGAGCATAGGCATATTGTTCGAGTGCACATGGCATTGCCGCTTTGAGTACACACGAGTGCGCACTGCCACGTTTGTGCAACTAGTCGTTCTGGGTTGGGCCAGGCATGGGCCGGGTCCTGAGCTTGCCCTTGGGCTTTATTTTTGGCCCAGAAAATTTGACTTTAAATTTTTTATGGTCAATTATAATTCGAGTAGGTGCGAAACCAACCCGGAAAGTCCTGAACCATACTATTCCACAGTGAACGCCTTTGAAAGAAACCCTATTTTCTCTGAATAGTGTGATTGAAAAAAAATCTTCTCTGAACGGTTGCAACTTGAGCCTTTTTTGCTAATAGTCATATCCGGCGGCCGTTCACCAGTTCCAAACACGTACTTAAAGGCCCATTATAAACAGTCGCCGGTCAACCATTTCAATCGTCTAAAATCACCTGGTGCATACATCACTTCTGCATATAGAGCGTTCAGAGAGTTCTGCACAATCCCGATTCGCAGTGCGTATTGCCGAAGTGCTACGACAGTGCACGAAAAGATCATCGTATTTTGAGAAGCATGTGTCCACAGTCGTGAGCACCATTGCGAGAGCCAATTTTGCTTCAAAGAGACAGTGTTTACCATTGAATTCGGTTTGTTTCTGACTTAGTTGTTTTCATCGATTCTGTAAGTATATTTTCCACAGTTGATTTTGTTCTGTTTTGTTTGTTTGTTTGTTTTAATTCAACAAAGAATAATGTTAGAAACACATACACTCCGAACATAGATGTGTTTGGAGCTGTTGGATATATGTGGGGTTCTTATTCATCCAGAGTGTATGTGTTCCCAGACATTTTGTTCAACAAAACATTGATTGCACATTGTAAGATTACTCAATTTCGATTAGTTGTACTCTCGGATTTCTACAGAACTTATTTTCTCTACTCAATTATTTGTGTATAAAGTGCTTTGCTTTGATAGATAGTAGATTACCTAAAAATTTTAAAACGCTTATTTCTTACATTTTGAGTTTCTGCAAAACGATGTTTTCAAATTTAATTCCCGTTTGATTAGAGAACATAAGCTACATCCATAAGACAAGTGAAGTAATCAAATTCCTCACAATGACAACCTAGGCAAACCTCAACTGCTAAGGATTTTCAAGCAAATTGCTTTTTCCTGCTTAGCAAGTATTCAAATGGAGGATGACAGAATGATCCATCAACAAACGAGTCAGCAACCACCTTATACATGGCTTCAGTGAGGTGAACTCCATCCCAATTGATGTACTGAGAAGGATTTGAGCACGAGCTCGACAATGGCGATCCACAAGCATCAAACAGTTGATAGTTGTAGTTTCCGCCCCCGGACCCGCAACAGGTTTTGAAAGGCTCCTTGAACCCGTACCTACCTACATTCTTCATGACAGTGCGGTAGGAATTCCAGTAATCGGCATAGACTATGACGGAATGAGGGAATTGGGTTCGGAGATCGTGCAACTTCAACTGCAACACGTTGTTGTGGTGAAAGCTTTGCTTGTTTACGGTTGCAACGCAGCCAATGTCGTCTCTGTCGTCTTCCGGAGATAGTGTTAAGGCCAGGGGTAAGCAGCCTGTTGTGGGTAGGCCTTGGACAACTATGTATTTTGCACCCCTTGTCAATAGTGCCTGTGAACCAAAACTAACACTTTAGATCATAGGTGACACTACAAATCTGAATTAACATAGACGATGTGGGATTCACTACACCCTCCCTCATGCAATGCGTGAAATGCATATGTGAGGAAAGTGAAGGGTTAGACGAGAGAACTCAAGTGCGTAATGACCCAACTTTAATACCATATTAGAGAAATCCATGGGTCTAACTCAATCTTGAAAATCGGTTTATAAAGCACTACAACAAAATTGGTTTATAATAACGAAATAATTTTGTAGCAAAAATTACATTTTTCGTTGCCAACTCATTAGGAGACGAAATTTTTCGTTGTAAATTTTTGTCACCTATACTTTTACGCAAAAAACTCTTAGCGACGAAAAATAATTTTTCTCGCCTAATATGATCTTTGGTGACAAAATATTTTGTCGCCAATAGAATATATTTGGCGAGAAATTATTTTGTCGCCAATATCAGATTTTAGAGACGAAATATTTTG
>JABCMJ010051193.1:0-11865 GCA_014822125.1 Arbutus unedo | reverse complement strand
GGTACATAACCTCAAACTACGGGCTCAGGATAGGTAAAAACTAGTCAATATCAACTGATTGCCTATGTTAGTACTAAATGATAGGATTGGATTCTCAAGGTGAAGAAATTTTAGAAACTTAAATGGAAGATTCATAAGAAATCTATGTGTTCAATTTTGTTGATTATACTCTGTTTACTTTTTTCGTTCATTTATCTATCACATTGTTCATTCTTGGGTTTATTTTTCGGATATGAATTTTTGTTAAGGTTCATTACTCATGTAGAAATTTCTCTATTCTTGGCATTTCATGTCAGATGTAAAAGAGCATAAAGAGAAGCAACCCGAGCTGAAAAACCGAGCTTTGAAGCTGAGAACGACAACGACACATGGATATCATATTTTTAGAAGCTCTGTTATATTATTTTCAAATAACATTATAAACCCAGAAAGGTATTTATGTAAAGCTTCCACAGCGATGTTTTATTTTCTATTTCAAAATTAATGAAATACTATTTTATTTAGTGATTTGTTCAATTAAATGGGATTTATCTTGTTTTAATTAATTAAATGAGATTAAAAGATTTTATTTACTGTTCCGAAAAATCGAAACATTACACATATTTATTTATAATAATTTATCAATTTTGAGAAATAACGTTCATTATTGACCACAAAGTTTGCTATCTTAACTACAAAATTGAATTAGAGAAAATGACACTATTTTTCACGCATAAAATAAATGGTCCATAGTATTCTTTATATATATTTTTTATTATATTCATGAGCCTAACAGGTTTTGTACAAATTAAATTCCTTTTAAAATAAAACTATGATATTTTGTTGTCTCTCGATATTCACATCATAGAGAAACAAAACATTATACTTGCATTTGAAAGAAACTTAGTTCTCCAGCCAAATTCATGTACCAAAGACTTCATGAAAGTAGAAGAGTAAAAGTCAAAAAACTACTAATGATGATGTCAAAAAATGGTGACGGCCCTGATCAAATATACCGAGTTGTTTCTGCACACAAATCCAATGACTGAGAGATGATTGGTCAGTTGTGGACTTTCCGACGATCTGATTAGAATCCAATCAATATGAATATGCTTTCAATCAATTTTAGAGAGTACGAATGGGTACCTCTTTCTCAGATTGGCCTCCATATTTAGAGATTATGAGTACGATGGTACATCCACCACGATAAATTCCGTCGGCAAAGTTACCGAACACCTAACAACCGAGATTGAAAACTTTTCAAGCGACGAGACTGCGGTTCCATTGAAACCGACCAACGACACTTCGGTTGGCTAGAGGTCGGTCTCTTTGTACCACATCTTTATCTCAGATGAACTGTCGAGATCCACCAAGATCCTCTTAACGAATTATGTATCAATCTCCAACTTCATTACTAGGACCAGATGAGTATATGAGTTGGTTTTTGGCTTGTACTTATTGAATTTCGGACGAGTGAACCCAAGAAGATGCCTCACCGACTCGATATTTCGAGTGAATGGAATGGAGATAAGTCGTTCGTGTGCAACCTCCGAACGAGTCCGAGCAGCGCAATGGCGGATGCAATTGATCAGTCGTCCCTTGACCTACACTTTTTGCTCCTCTCCAACTTATCCCGCAAATTTTCCATGTACCTTTTCTCAACTCGACCATCAGCTGGCGTTTGCCAGACTATTGTCCACCTCCTGCTCACTTAACCTTTCGAACGCCGAGACTCTGACCGTCCCTCCGTTTGCCCAACTGCCAGCCAGGCAATGGGGTTCACGCCCTTTTGCCACCGTCACGACAGTCGGTCACAACTTTGAAGCCTAGCATTTGACGCACGAACACGAGTCCAGAAAGTTTTCCACGGGGTGGAGTAATGGTCTTTGTGCGCTCTTTGTCACGAGTTTGACTCACTGTCGGAGCCTGATTCTTGTGTATATTTGTGTTGACTTGCAAGACTTCCAGGCACAGACTGTCAAGGGCCTCATCCCTTTTTCCACGTCTCGTTTTAGCTGCCTAATATACTTTCGAATGGTTGGCCTCAGAGGCGCTTGATGATAAGTGGGCCTTTACACTTGGGGGCGGAGGTGCTTGCTTGTCCTTCTCCATCGATATTGATGGTTTTGACTTCCCTCAGCAACACAGATTCTCCAAACATTATGCTTTTCAGACAAAAGAAACTATCGTCCCCAACAGAGTTGCCAATTGTGGGGGTTAAGAATATTCTTCAGCCTGAATCGCTCCAATCGCTTGCACAGAGAACAACCAATTAGTGCCAGCATATTGTTTCCAACTTGAGAGCCCTCCGATGCTAAAGTCAAGACTTGAGAAATCAAAGCGCAATAGTAACTGCATAATGAATAATAGTGTACGTAATTAATGGCATATAATCCCTTATTTATAAGTCATCAAGTGTCATATTTGGTAATAAAATTTCTAGGGAATCTTCCCTTATTCATAAATCATCAAATTTTAATATTGTCATGCAGAAGAACCTTCCATATGTAGTGCATTCCCAAACTCACCTACTGTCATATGTACACTTTTTTATTTGGGACATGCTACAATTTCAGAAGATTTCAACCGCCTCATCTGAACAGCAAGTCGGCATTCAAGCATGGCAATGTCGATGCTCGTTCCATAATAAGCCCGTTTGGCGTAACATCGGCCGAAGCCCCATGCTGCCGACATGGACCAGTCGGTATTCTGATCCAATTGATGTGCCAAGCTGAACTACGGAGGCCTGTTTGGCAATGCGTTGGCCGGAGCCCCACGCTGTCGACACGGCTCATGTCTTTCTGGCTTGGCCCAACTATTCGCCCACTGTCACTGACTGAGTAGGCCCAATATTTCAGCCCACTACAGATGTTTTACAACAAGGAATGTATGTTGATTTCTTAAATTCCATCTCACTGCCTAGACTATCACAGCATCGCCTTGTACTAAAACATAACTGTCCAGTGCTATTGCTTAGTAACATAAATCATTCGATGGGCATGTGCAACGAAACTAGGTAAATATGCAAAGAGTTTAAGCCGCGTGTTATCGTAGCACGGACTGTCATTAGAGGGGAAAAAAAAAGGAGCATGGTTTTGATACCTAGGACACCACTTTAGCCAAATAATCCTCAGCTTTATCCAGTAGAATTTATTCGTCAGTAATTTGCTTTAAGGGTCCGTTTTGCTATGACAATTAACAAAGCACAGGGACAAACTTTGAACACATTAGGAGTATACATGCCTGCGCCAGTTTTCTCACATGGAAAACCTTTTGTTGCTTTGTCGCGCGCAAGTATACCTTCTAAGATACAAGTGCACATAGAATTATTGATACAGGATCCTGTCATTTGTTAGTATACTTATGTTCTATACAGAGCTACTAACTGAAGCAGATTGTAACTAGATAGAATCTATCTACTAATTTGAAATTACCAATGCAGATAAAATCCTATTATCACAGTAACTGCTATAGGATTGTACTTCTGGATGCAATATGTTTGTTTTGTTAGCAAAACATTCTTATCCCGTATTTGTTGCCCATCATGGGATGTGATCAAGTACAGGAATTCAATGGCCAATCAAATCTTGGAAATCAAAGAAGTTACTCCTAACACAGAGAAACTGGAAAGCCATGCCAAGATCAACATGGAAAAACCCACAGGCCATACCAGAGGCTTGACAACAATTACACTGCAGGGGTACCTATCCATTCCTATTCTGAAAACACTATGCAATCCAAAACTATGCAGTGTCAGTCTGAAAGTTAACAAATTTGGTTATGGCACAATAAATCGATGCAGATTCAACTAGTTGCCATTCAAAGAAGCACCAGACCCAGCCCAACCGCTTGCACTTCCTCCGAACACACCAAATAAAAAAGCAAGGCACAAGAAAGTTATCCCAAAATCCTCATTTCAGCAACTATCAGAACCATCTAAGAATCATCTGCTAGAATTGCAAGCAAGAAGAAAAATGACTAGCTGAAAACAGCTGGCAGGCAAGTATTATGCACTTGTATCCTTTTGTTATCACCAAACATAAATATGAATACCAATGTAAATTATAGCTAATCACAACAAACACTGCTCATAATGATTGCATAACTCATGCTGAGGCTTGGGGCAGTATTATGATTTCATTGGGATTAAATTTATAAAGTAAATTTTTTTAAGATAAGTTTCCAATCTATAACTATAATACCTATTTTAGAGAAGTGTGCGGAGTCACACTTGAGCCCACTTGCCACGGCTCCTTAGCATAGCACCAGCCATCATAATAGTGATTAGTGACCTGTCCTTCAAAAGAAGTTATACACACAAAAAAATAAAAAAACCTTGAAACATATTGCGAAGGTTAGTGCACAAGATTTTAGATCCAAACATCAAGGGTCATGTTGTCAATAAAATAACGCAAGAGTGGAGTAAAACATCAAAAATGTGTTGCTGCTGCTGCCGCCGCCGCCGCATATGTTACAGTTTGACAATGGCTCTCCGAAACATCTTAAGAGTACAATTAGATGGAATTCTCCGAAAAACAGAACAAAGAAAAAAAAAACTCAGGGAAGTTAGATTAAACAAAGAAGATAGAAGAAAAACCATTCGTCGCCATCTCAAGTTTCCAAGCTATCCAAGAAGCTCTGCAGTTCTTTCAAACCCTCCGCAGAAATGCTACGGTGCACTCTCGATCTGGGGACCACCAAGTTAGGCGGCGGTTGGGGCTGGAAGCACACCACCACCACTGCCAAATTGTCGCCACTCTTCCTCTTCAAAGCCTCCTCAACCACATCCTTGCTACACATGACAGGATCATTGTGCTCCTGAAGCCGCCTTCGAGCAAAATCCACTGCATTTTGGCTCATAAACACATCCCAGATTCCATCGCATCCAATGATGAGGAATTCATCTTCTTCTGTTAGTCTTGTGGTCTTAAGTTCGGGCTCCGCACTAAGTGGGCCACCGCCACTACTTCCCTTTAGTCCTTCCATGTGCCAGTCTCCTAAAGCACGAGCGACATTAAGTTGTCCGTTGAGGTAGCCGTCCGACACGTATCCCCCCAATGCTTCGATGCGCTTTCGTTCATTTAAGCAACCGGGTTTGTGATCTCTTGACATCTCAATTGCTTTGCCTCGGCGACAAAGCACTGCCCGGCAATCTCCAGCATTTGCCACAATCAATGAACTGCCACCAGAAGCACAAGATCAACAAAAGGGAGAAAAAAACTCTCAACACACACTATTGCTGTTCTTGTCCAACATACTGAACACTTTTAGGCATGCTTGGGTCTAGGATTCGTGAACAGATTATAAGAGGGGAAGGGGACATTATCCGGGTAAAGATGTTCAACATATCCAATACCAGTTATTCTGTTTTTCCTCCACAAACCAAAATCCAAACAAAGCCTTGGGCTTTTAGCAGCAACTCATATGTCAAAGACAAGAGCAACTAATCAGCAGTTACAGTATCATTTCTATCTCTTGGCAAGCCCTTCTGGACATCTTTTTTCTTAATTACTTAGGACATCTCCAGTGAGTGGTAAGAGTTAGTAAATATTTGTGATTTTTGTGCTACTATATTGTGTTTAATGTACAGCTGTGCATTAGGGCGTGCAGAGTCACAGGATACATCAAATAAGAGAGAGCAGCTAATTTGAACATGCTTGTTTGGAGTTTAATAGCAGGATCCTCCTCTACAATGGAGAATCCACCTCCGAACCCCGCTCTCGTGCTCTCAAGTCAAAATATCCTCAGAACCTCGCTCCCATCGAGGCAAGAGCTTTCTCTAAACTAAGATAGAACCTCTCAATCATATAAAACCAAGAGAAACAAAAGAAAATATATCAAACACAAGAACACGTGATGTAATGATAAGATACTAGACAAACATCAAGTCAAATTTACTTAATACTTAATATAAACATCATAATTACTTATATCCAATAAACCAATATTTCTAACTGATACAAATTGATATGTACACTAGGACCAACAACAAAATAATACTATTTGAACACCTGTAGTTTTTTCCACCAGTATACATACATATATACACATGCCTCTATAGATGGTCTCAACCTTAGATTCTTCTATATCCCTCACTCCCGAGCAATCTCACCAGCTCCCGCTTCGTGCATCAAAGGTTTGGAGGCACACTTGGACATGCCCAAGAAAAAGAAAGAAATCAGAGGACTAGGCATGAGGGCCGGTTTTGCCCCTCATTTTGTCCTCCTAGTTCTGGAGAATCACTAAGTGCTCATTCAAGAAACAAGATAAAAGCATATACCCCACACAATAAGCCATAACCCAGTTTTTGGGGCCCAAGTACCGAACCCAGTCAGTAGCATGTTCTAATGAAAAGACAATAACAACAGCTATCGGCCCAAGGCATAACATGAATAAATGAAGTCATCAAAACAAGAAACAAGTGACACCTAGTCGGCTAGCCCCACCAGGCAATCTAAAAGATCGTCATTTGTTTTGTTACTTTTACGAGTGTGAAGTATGATAGTATGTGTGACAAATAAAAAAGCTCCTAACATATACTTGACAGATGAGAATATGTAGAACCCTGACCTCCCAACAACAAGAGCTGCCAGTGCCGTAGTACCAGAAGCAAGAGCGGCATCCGACACGCAAGCTTCTGCAAAAGCAGTATCGGTTTGTATAAAGGCTGAAGCAACAGCCCTCTCAATTTCCATTGGGAAGCCTTCATCCTCAACTATGAATCTAGGCAAATGGTTGCATGCAAAGTTAGCTGCATGCTTTCCTCCATGTCCGTCAAAAACCTGGACCAACCAAGGATGTTTTACAGTGGCAGCTTATATATTTTAGAATAAAGAGTCAGGTGCAAGGGAAGTCAAACTACTGCTCTCATATCAAACGCCCTATATCATGACCCAGCTCAATATTTGCATGTGCAATTCACTACATTTGACCAATAAATAAGAAACCATTTAGATAGCATTGTGGACGAATGAACAAATTTTTCTTGCTTTAGAAGCGAAAGAGCAAAAAAAGTACGCTTCCAGTACATGATTTGCAGGAAACTTCCTGAAAGAAGTAAAACTATCATTAATACAAAAATCTCTCTTTTTTTAGAAGATCTCTGTTAGACTACTACCTTCCCTTCCATATTACAAAAAAAAGACAATTTGTTGAAAGGCCCGGAAAAGCTAAAAGATAGCTGTAAATATCAACTGAGCACAAAAATGGCACAACAATTAGCTCAGGTGCCTTTATGGTCATGCAAAATTTCAAATACACTACCTATGTGATACATAGTCTAATAACTAAGACTTACTTCCAAGCAATTACCTAGCATTCTTAGTCCTTGGAAGAAGTGATAAAGCATAAGAAAATAGCTATGGGTCATCTCATTCAAAAGAATAAACCACCAAAAGAGATATAAAAGGGCTTTTATTTTTTGAAAAGAAGGAACATCTTCATTTGACGTTTGAAAGGGAACATACGAAAAACAGAACAAACAATAGTCACCTTCTCACCCTCTACAAGGACCATAAACGCTTACTAGATTCTAGTATACATGCACTAAAGGACGGGTCATGACCACTATATACCAGCAATAGTTTCATGAATTTGAGACAGTAAAGCATGAAGATCCACAAGTATGACAAGAGAAGAGAAGTACCCCATAGAAGGCATTGGGACCGTTGTTGACATTCTTGGGCCCATAATCATGCATGAAATCATCCACACAAACATATACATCCTCCATGCTTGAGCGAAATCCCATGTCTCCCCATGCACCTGAGCGAAGAATAGGAATGAACTCGGTTGCAAGATCTTCTATGTTCAGTCTTGGTTCAACAGAAATACTTCTTGTATTTATCTTCAACAGTTAAAGTCAAGTGAGAACCTCAGACTACACAAACAATGAACCAGGAAAAAACATAAAAGAAACATTTATGTATATATGCAAATACATGACAAGCACCTAAACAAGGGACGACTCAGATCGATACATACTTGTGAAAGAGAACAGATCTGTTATTAACAGTCATACCAAAAATTGTCTTCCTTTTTCAGAAATTAGAAGGATACAAAGGTTCAATAGACAGCAGTCATCAATGTACCCATTCCATGGTACAATTTCATACAAGTTCAACTCTCCATCGATGGAGAAAACGTATCTTGAAGTCTAAGAGAGAGAAAATGAAGTCTACTATTCCAAGCATTCCACATTGCCTACTTTAATCGTCTAAAGATGCAATATTAAAGAAGCTGAAGAACTAGAAACCACTTACCAGTATCCACCAAAAACGAATGTATTATCTAGTAACCACTTCCAGTATTACAAGGGACCAATGTTTACATACAAGATATATCAAAGTTTACAAATCTTCAACCTAACTAGTGTTGGGGGACTGAAGGTCGTTTCACAACGGGTGAATAGGAGGTCATTTCTGAAAGGTGTGTAAAAATGAATGGCAGATCCTCAAAGAAGCGATAAGAGAGTTGTCTAATGGTAGACATTTCAGATGTTCAGAGGTCATAAATTTGTGCTGGAATCTCAGTTATCTAATCCTCACCACGTGCCCAAAAAGATTAGGTACATAATAGATTGTAGGGCTCTATCCATGACATCAAAAAAAAGGGGCAAAAATATAAAATAACAGTGGTCGTAAACAACACATCAAAGCACGTAACAGAGGCTCTTTTATTTCGTGGAAAGGGAATAGACCCTTCAAAGCTTCCTTGTAAAGTTGCTTTCTTTATGGACAGCAACCCATGTAACGATAACAACAATTCGCAATTCAATTAGCTTGGTAAACCCATGTTACAAGTCCCAAAAAATGGTGAAAAGAATTCCAGATAAAAAACCCTTCTTCCTCTAGTAAACAACGAAGGCTCTTCTTCTAAATAAAAGAGTCTAACTTTAAGGTGTATCATCTCAAATAGGAAATGCATAGAAGGACACTAAATACAATGAATGAATCATCTAGAACCCACATCTGCTCCAAGCAAATAACATAACCAAAGGATAGCTGCCCGGAGAACCAACTACCAAAATAGCAAAAAAGTCACTTCACTACAAAGACAAGAGTTTCCCAACCATTGAACACCCACTCCGATTGTGCTCACACCAAATTAACCACCAGGCCGCCAAGTAGCAGCATAGCCAGGATTTTTTCGCACTAAAAAGGCCTATCTAAAGCCAAACACTAAGCTTTCTTACTATTAAAAGGAAAGTAATAAAGCTCAAGGAAAGAAATGTGTAGCTTGCTTGAATTTTAGAATCCACATAGCGTTGCCTAGAAAGAGTAGTAAGCTATTTTCAGATCAAGCATTTAGAGACTCGAGAACATCAAACATAAACCAATGTTCTAAAAATCACTAGGCGCTAGTTGGGCGGGAAGAGAGCCACCTAGCGACTAGGCCGACTAGTCGGGGACTAGAGATTAGTTGGTGTTTTAGTAATGTTAAAAACTATTGTTCAACTCCCCAAAGTTTGGGTAAGAAATGACACAACATTAGGAAGTAATAAATTTAGCCTACAGTGAGAACTAAAAACTAAAATGTAAGTAGTAGGAAGTAACAAGTCAAAAGCCAAATGAAATTAAAAAATTAACACATCAGCTCCTGAAATTGATTAAAAATCTTACTACTAATTTAAGCCCGATTATTTTATAAAAAACTAAGACAACCCCCAAATTAATCGGGATAGCCGATTAGTCACCGCCTAATTGCTGACTAATGCCAAAACGCCTTGTGTACGCCAAAAAAATAAAGTCGCGGCATCAACCCGCTGCCACCTAGACGTCAACTAGCTCACCCACTGCCACCTAGACCAACATTTAGAACAGTGAGTCCTAAACAATTAATTCAGAGCTAGCAAAGATGCCAATGTTCAAGTGATCAGAACCAATAAAACAGTTGTTAGTTATTACCAAAAAAAACATTGAGAAGACTTTAGATGTCTTTACAGAATAGCAAACCTAACCACAATTCACCAGTCATGAACTTCTTTGAAAACCAAATTTGGAGGATAAAACATCAAGACCGAATAAATTGATGAAAATTTTAAATGAAATAAGACACCCACAACCGAATGCATACTCAACCACAAAAAGGGTTATGATATGTATCTTGAGGGGAAAAGATCCGCAATAATTTTAGGTCAGTTTTTTTTAGTCGTTTCTTGTTTTTTCGGGGGGTTATGTTGTTAGTCTTTCTTTCTTTTTGGTTTCGCTGGGTGTCAACAGGCAGCATTTCCTTGGTGCCTTGTTAATGATAGCCTCTTTATAAACAAAACAACGGTATGCCTACCTAGCAACTACTTCAATCAGAAGTGTCAACCAATTGATTGGTCACTCAGTCATTTGTTGTACCACTTACCAAAACACACAAAAGCAACTCTCCACCAAACTCACTCTCAAGGAATCTTGCTCAATGCCAGTACGCTAATGACAGAATAATTTCCTTAAATAAAGCTGCATTGACAAGGCTTTTTCAAACTCTAGATTCCAGTGAAATACCAGAAACACCTACATAATAGGGCACAGATTGACCTATACATGGTGCTAAGCCACTACAGTCCGCAGGCTATTTTATCATTGTAACAATACCACGGCCATGGGCAACATAATATTGCATCACATTAAGCAGGTTGTTCCACCATTTTGAAAACTCTTATATATAGGAAAAAAAACAGTTGAACAAGTGTACTCCAAGATCATTGACCATAAAGGCTAAAACATGTTGCACAAAATACTACTCTGCCAGAAGAGCTAATTAAAATGCACTTGAATATCCAAACGGATTAGTAAAGCAATAAATAGATAGTTATCATAATGAGGAGTGCTACGGACCCATAAATGTTTCCCCGAAAACTTCCCCGAATTCAAAATCAAGGGTTAAGATTCATTGGGATTTGGAGGCCTAAAAATACAAGTAAATCTAGACCATTCATTTTGAATCATGGGAGATTTTTTGGGAAAGTTTTCTGGGAGCTAAGACTTTTCCTATCATAATAATGACCAGAATGATGTAAGCAACAGTCTGAAATATTTCCCAAAGTAAGTTGCATTCACAACCAAACTGAACAGAACAGAATTCCCCGTCACACACACATATATAGCAAGAGAATATCGACAACAACAATGCTATGTCTGGAATGTCTAAAAAACCATCATTTTTTGGAATCATTAGTTAGTGAACCTTTTTCAACTTTAGTGGACCAAATTTCTGTAGGGGGAAAATTCTAAAGAAAAAAAGGTAACCAAATTACCAGGTTGTCCTCGAGAAAAATTCACTCGAAAACATGGAATAGTAGAAAAAAATTCAAATTTCTTTGGTGAACTTTGTATGAGATTCCCATCAATAAATCTAATTTTTCCGGGTTAGTTTTGACGAGAGAAGTCAACAAAGAGCAAAATTAGTTAACAAAACACCCCGGGGGACTAACCAGAGATGCGTGCCGAACCAGGGACTTCTTAGACGGCGCCACCGCGGTAACACGTGCACCGCTAAGGCACTGCCGGTACGTGGCGGCAAGAGGGTTGGGAGGCCGTCCCTCGCTCGAGCTCCCATTCTCCAAACAATTAACTAGTTCACTTCCCTCCATTCTCACACTCAACCATCACACCTCTGCTTCCAAACCCCAAATTACCAAATTCCCCTCCACACAGAGAGAAATCACAGAACAGACAACAAAAACTAGAGCTTGACGAGATTATATGGAGTTCTAGGGTTCGAATGCCTCAGATTCTGAGAAGGGAACAAAGGTTTTAGAGGGCTAAATAGTAGTTAAAACATAAGCACATGTTAGTGTACAGATTAAGAGAGTGAAAATTCGGACTCCACGCGATTATATGAGTTCTGGGGTTTGAATCTTGAGGCGAATGATTCTAGGGTTTTAAACATCAGATA